>JAOTOL010000326.1:0-46195 GCA_034440575.1 Imbricaverruca yamaguchii | reverse complement strand
ATCGAACAACTATCTGAGAGCGTGATAGCGACGTCGACGCTATTTTCCAATACGTAAGCTGGCGTACAATGCAGTGCTAGATATTGGTCGGCAGCCAGCATCTTCCCACAGTGATTTCATAACGAACAACGAAAAACCGGCAACCACGAAAACACGCCAGATATTATGGAACACCCGGACGAAAAAATACAATGATAGGAACACTGCATGTTGGTATTCCATAAATCTGGAAGACATTTCGGTTCGATTCAAGTTGCAGATTATTTCCAAACTAAGCAACAGTGCAAAATGATTAATGGGTTTGCAGTAGCATATGAATAAAAGCAACTGAAAAACCCGTCATCCACAAATATTTCCCGGCTGAATGATTGTGGCTTTACGACGTACTCAGCACCTGCTGTCACATAACGTTACCTGCCTCTCACCCTGTCAGGAAAGGCGGGCACCGCGGGGAATCGAACCATATACATCTGGCATTCCAGACACTCAGCTTAACTACCGAGCTAGCTGAGCCCTCACAGGCAGTCCCAAAACGCGTCACACTAGTAGTAGTCATTGATTTTTACGACGCGTCGACCGTCGAGTCACGAAGCGTCGCCAATATCTCACGCCGATTGGTCGCCGACGAGTAGTAGCGACAGGTGAGACTTGAACCATCAATATTTCAATTGTGAGACGGACAGCCTACCTTAGACTACTGGTCCGCACGCGTCACACTTAACACTGAGCAGTTGAACATGAGCACACCAGAGCCACTCACTCTGCCACCCACTAACACTCCAAACTGTCGCTGCGGCGACACACCGGAGCTTCCCTGCCTCGCGTTCCTGCTGCCAGTGTGACAGCCACACACCCACCTGGAGCTCCCCTGCCTCGCGTTCCTGCTGTCAGAGTGACAGCCACACACCCACCTGGAGCTCCCCTGCCTCGCGTTCCTGCTGCCAGGGTGACAGCCACACACCCCACCTGGAGTTCCCCTGCCTCGCGTTCCTGCTGCCAGGGTGACAGCCACACCCACCTGGAGTCCCTGCCTCGCGTTCCTGCTGCCAGGGTGACAGCCACACCCACCTGGAGCTCCCCTGTCTCGCGTTCCTGCTGCCAGTGTGACAGGCACACACCCACCTGGAGCTCCCCCACCTCGCGTTCCTGCTGCCAGGGTGACAGCCACACACCCACCTGGAGCTCCTCTGCCCCGCGTTCCTGCTGCCAGGGTGACAGCCACACACCCACCTGGAGTGTTCCTGCCTCGCGTTCCTGCTGCCAGGGTGACAGCCACCCACCCACCTGGAGCTCCCCTGCCCCACGTTCCTGCTGCCAGGGTGACAGCCACACCCACCTGGAGCTCCCCTGCCTCGCGTTCCTGCTGCCAGGGTGACAGCCACACCCACCTGGGCTCCCCTGCCTCGCGTTCCTGCTGCCAGGGTGACAGCCACACACCCACCTGGAGCTCCCCTGCCTCGCGTTCCTGCTGCCAGGGTGACAGCCACACACCCACCTGGAGCTCCCCTGCCTCGCGTTCCTGCTGCCAGGGTGACAGCCACACACCCACCTGGAGCTCCCCTGCCTCGCGTTCCTGCTGCCAGGGTGACAGCCACACACCCACACTGGAGCTTAGTGCCCTCGCGTTCCTGCTGCCAGGGTGACAGCCACACACCCACCTGGAGCTCCCTGCCTCGCGTTCCTGCTGCCAGGGTGACAGCCACACACCCACCTGGAGCTCCCCTGCCTCGCGTTCCTACTGCCAGAGTGACAGCCACACCCACCTGGAGTTCCCCTGCCTCGCGTTCCTGCTGCCAGGGTGACAGCCACGCCCACCTGGAGCTCCTCTGCCCCGCGTTCCTGCTGCAAGTGTCACGGCCGCACACCCACCTGGAACGGACGGCAGAGGTCGCGCTGGAGCCGGTCCGAGCTGCGCAGGAGCAGGTGCACGTCGTCGGCAGTCTGCGAGCGCAGCGCGCGGCCCAGCGACAGCCAGCGCACGTCCACCGGCGCGCTCCAGTCGAGCTTGACGAACGCGCCACCGCCCACCGCCGCGATGGCCGCGCGCACTGCGCCGTCGAACGCGCAGAAGTCGGGACGCTGTCGGCAGGCAGCGGCGCAGATTAGACGTCTCGGTCAGTGGTGCTTCGTACAAGCTACGATCAAGGGTCGCCGTCCGATTAAGCGAGAGGCGCAGACGCACAGAAATGGAGCAACCGCGCTATATCGCTCTGAAAAATATACTCATTTGCATGAATACATGTGAATGAATGAATACACCAATGCCAGAGTAAACCAAAACATGTGCTCAGGATGAGATGACCAACCATAACGATTGTCGCTGTCCTAGTACCAGACACCAGCGCATTTCTCGCCATCGCAGTCACGGCTTGCAAACCTCAACCGAGCTATGGATGTCAGAATTAACTGGCAGAATAGCACCAGTGTACATCACAACCAGTGAAGAGAGAACACCACAGCTCTGGGATGTGAACGCTCTGCGCGCTGGCATCCAGGCCGACCGGACAGGATCTCGAGACAGGCGCCGGTGGGGGGGGCGCTTGCCTGCAACTGCGGCGCGTTCTCCTCGGCGGCGTGCCAGTCGACAGAGTCGTCGTCGCTGTCGCCGCTCGCGTCGGCGCGGCCCGGGTCGTCCGACACTACAGTGCCGCCGCTGCGTATGTATGTCGCCACGTCGTCCGGCAGGGGCAGCCACACACTGCCGACCGACAGCTGGCTCCGTCACGCACGCGCACGCGCACACACACACGCACACGCGCACGCACACGCACACGCACACGCACACGCGCACACATATTTTCATTCACATGTTCACATGTTTTCAGGTATGGACTTTGAGTGGTAGCACTCGACCAAACAATGTTGTTCTTCGTTTTCCCTTCTGGAGTACAAAATATTTCATTTAGTCTAGTCGCAATCCTGGAGTACATAATGTATTGGTATGCATGACACCAACAAACGTCAGTTTTTCCAACACTGGGCTCAGGCGCACATGAAAGCATATAACAATTGTTCATACAATAAGCGTGAGCATACGCTTACCGCTCATAAGCGTAGCCAAATGACCACCGATTTTTCGCAATTACACCGGTAGCAGCTACTAGGAACTTGTACCACAACAGCTACAGTGAAGTCTTGCGATTGTGTGGAACCATATTTTATTTGGCTGAAATATGTGAAATACCGTCTTTATCGGTTTAGAAAAGTGTTCGCCAAACACCACCGGCGAATTTCGGTGTGTTCCCCGAACTGAACAGCAGCGCTTGGAATATGCCACGTGTATCAGCGCCTGCGAAAACAAGCGTGCTGAATTCAGAGCACAGACTTAATTAGCATTTTACGCCCGGAAGATTGCACTCGGCAGGGGCGGATCCAGTAATTATCATTGGGGAAGGGGCACATTTCCTCGGAGGGCTTTTTTCGGCGGGAAAATTCGCCGAGTGGGAAAGGGGTACACTAGAGCATACTGAAGGGGCACTTTTCGTCCTAAAGCGGCGTACTATGATCTGATAGATGCGTTTGTGGCTAGCAAATCTGTTGAGCATAGGGTGGGGAGGATGCAGCCTGCTTTTCCTGAATGAGTGTTTTCCCCGGCCGGAGGAGCGACATCTTTCCATTTGAGAGAGGGTGGGGCGGCTGCTGGCTGCTTCCTGCAGACGGCCATGCCATTCATCCGCTGTCCTCAGCGTCCTGCACGGCTCTGACAGTGGGGAAACTGTGGAACGCTTGTTCATGCCAGCAAAACGGTGGACGCGGAGTGGGGAGGAGAGGGCAGAACATCTTCCAGTATACATCTCTGGGCCGGCCCAGTCAGTCGAGCGTCAGACGGTTCCCGAACGCTGGTGCGGCACCGCTCTCGCCCACTACCCGGCGCATATCGGTACGCATAGCACTCAGGAAATGGTAACCGGACAAATGTACGTAAAGCAAATGTACGTATGACAGATGTACGTGCACAAATGCACGTAAGCAAATGTGCGTAACCAAATGTACGTAAGCGCAGATGTACATATGACAATTGAACGAAGGCGCAGATGTACATATAACAAATGTACGTAATCGCAAATGTACATGGGGCAAAAGTATGCATGCGCAAATGTACGTCAGAGCAAAAGTATGTCTGCGCAAATTTACGTAAGCGCAAAAGTATGTGCACACAAATGTGCGTAAGCGCAAATGTACGCAAGCGCAAATGTGCGTAAGCGCAACTGCACGTAAGCGAAAATGTACGTATGCCGAAATGTACGTAAGCGCAAAAGTATGTAAGGCCAAATGTACGCATGCACAAGTGCGTAAGCCAAAAGGTACGTATGCGTAAATGCACATACATTGTCTCATACACACATTTGTGCTTACATACTTTTGCGCTTACGTACATTTGGCCTGATGTACGTTTACGCTTACGTACTTTTGTCATGCGCACATTTGCTCTTACGTACATCGAATGTAAATGTTACGCACATCTAATACGTACATCATTGTATGTCATATGTGCAATTGCCATACGTACTTTTTCACTTTCGTACATTTGCGCTCACGTACATTTGTCATACGTACTTTCGCGCATACGTACATTTGCTTACATGCATTTGCTTGTGTACATCTTTCATGCGTACATTTGACCTTGTGTACAAATGCCCTAGAATCCGGGAGACGTATTGGATTTGCGTCATATGTTCGGTCAGCTGGAGCCAGGAACACGATACCGGGGGTGGACACCCAGCAAACGTGCCGATGTCGGCCCGCCGCCGGCATGTGTCGGGGCGAGCTCGGCATCTCGTGAGCGGCGCGCCGACATCCGGCCGTTCTCGGCCCGACATCGGCAAACTAACCCGGAATATCAACATATGTCGGGTGAGTTCGGAAAGTCAATAGCTGCCAGCCGACGTCGGGCCGTTGTCCGACGTTTCACTCCACAGCCGACAGCGAGCCGCTATCGTCCCAACGGCAGCCAGAAGTCTTCCAGACGTCGGCCTCACGTCGGCTACATGTCTGCTGGGTGCCGGCTGCATCTCGGAATGCTGCCCCCCACCCTAACCAGCCGACAGCACACCGCCACCGGAATGTTCACCAGGCAGGACTTCGGTTGAATGTGACACGTCCCCCAACCCCGCCCCAACTGTTCACATCTAGTACTCATTGCTATATGTGAAGGATATTGTGCCTACCTGCTGGGCAATGATGGCGATGATGAAGAAGCTGTCGCAGACATCGTGTGTGAGGCACGTGCCGGTGCTGCGCCTACTTAGTGTTATCTACAAGTTTGTGTTGCTTTGTGCTTGTGTCAGTGGAGGACTTGGGCAGCTATGTCTTTAAAACAGCATAGACAATCATAAGTGTAGAGGGCTTGCTTTTCGATATTCCAGGCAGGGCTGATCGATGGATTTGGTGAGTAACTGGTTCATAAAGACATAAAGACATAAGGTTCAGTGACACAAGGGCCGAGAAGGGCCCTTGTCACTCATAGTTCCACTGATATTTTTATGTTGCATGTTTCTGATGTCGGAATGTTTGTGCCCATCGCCCATCATTCACTGCAGACAGTGCCGCCGCCTTCGCTGATCATCGCCGTGGTGTTCTCGTGCGGAGACAGGCAGTAGAGCCCGCCCCAGTGTGCCAGAGGAGTTGTGGGGTTGATTGATTATTTGGGCTTAAGGGCACACCGACTACTAAGGTTATTTTGCGCCCATAGGATTTGTGGGGCATTGCTCATGAATACACCAGTGGTGGATACAGAGGAAGGGGCACTGTAGGCATATGCCCCCTCTCATGGAAAGGTGGAGCTCATTTGGCAAGGACAGGCACTTCCTTGAATATTCAGGTGCATGCCCCACCCCAGCCACTAAATGGGTTCTTCGGCATAAGTCACTCCTTTTAGTAAGGGAAAAGGGTGACCTTTTGAGATGAAAAGGCACTGAGGAAAGATGCCCCCCAATCAACAATATTTTCAGCCAAAGCTACTCCTGAGGAAATGTGTCCCCCCCCCCCCGAATGATTAATCCTGAATCCACTCCTGAAATATACAATGTTCAACTTGGTTGTTTGCTTCAATGTTAAGTATTTAAACCACCCCATACCAGGGGGAGCTTTCAACCACCCCACCCTGACCCAACCCCCCACAGGTTTTTTTGTGGATAGTGAACGAACAGCGAGTGGCAGCTCACCAAAATTTGGCACACCTTTCCCCACATCAATTTGGCATGTCATGTCAAACTTTTGAAGTGAGTTCATCTAGGGTCAATTAGTTAATCTAGGTCAAGTGAGGTCACCTTAAAAAGTTCAACCAGTTGTCACACTTTAATGGATAGGGATATTTTAATGAAACTTTCAGAGTTTGCTTACTTTTAGGGATGCAACAGAACGTATGAGAGGAATTTCTAATTTTTCAGTTTTTGACTACTTATAAGTTTTACATATTTGCTTATTAGAGTTCAAATCAAAGATTCTGGCTAAAGTAAGTATTTTTTATTAGTACAAGTTCACTTCCAACAATGTTTTTTGGTCTGCTCTGCCCATTAGAAAAGGAAAATTAAAGAAAACTTCAAAACTCAAAATTGTGAAATTGAAGAAGAAAAAAGTTGGGGAGGCCAAATATTTTATGACTCGTTGATTTCAGTACCTTTCTGATTCCCATTTTTCTTTAAAATATCCATAAAATGAACTCCCCAGAGCCAAAAACATAATGTAAGTCTAGAAAAGTAGAAGAAAATATAGCCCCTCTAGTGATGTCACTTTTGGGAGACATATTTGGGGGTGGACCCAGGCATAAAGACATAAAGACATAAAAGATTAGTGCAACTCTGAGCCACAAGGGCCCTTCTTGGTTGCACTCTGTACACTGAACCAGTTTCCCACCAAATCTGCCAATCAGCCCTCCCTGTAATACTGAAAAGCAAGTCCTCTATTCTTATAATGATTGTCTATGCTGTTTTTAAAGATGTTCAATGTGCTGCTACTGATGATGTTTTCTGGCAGCTGGTTCCAGTGTTCCACTACCCTGTTGGTGAAGAAAGTTTGCCTTAACCTTGTCCTGCTGTGGTTAATTTTAATTTTGAATTTATGACCTCTAATTGCATCATTTCTGTTAAATTCAAACATTTCCCCAAGGTATCCCCTCTCCAGACCATTGACAAATTTAAAGACCTCGATGAGATCTCCTCTCAGCCTTCTATATCTAAGTGAAAACGTATTCAATTTCTTCAATCTTTCCTCATATGCCAGGTTGCTTATGCCATTAACCATTTTTGTAGCCCTCTTTTGCTTATTATGTAGGCCCTACTCATCTTATGTAGGCCCTACTCATCAAGCTCTTTCTGATGACACCTTTTCTGTTTTTGCTTGTCACTTAGTTTGTATTTTGGAGGCGGTTACTATCTTCTCAAGATACAGGGTGTGAGGATCTGACCAGAGAGATGGGGCAGGTTTAGATACTTATTCATGCCAAAGCCCTGCAAATAAGCTATGACAGGATGGCTAGGTCCATTGGTGATGTGGAACCACAGCAGGGACAGCATAGGGTCAACCAATCTCCCATACCCACTAATATGGAGGATTGGTTGGTTATTTGGGTTTAGGGGTGCATCAACAGTAATATGGAGGAAATGTGTAAAGACCAATACCGGGAGCTCTCCCTCTCCTCAAACATGGATGGATACAAGATTGTCCTCCAGACACCTCTTCAGGGACATTCACAGTGGCACCCCACATATAAATTAGTGCCCCTTCAGACAATACCCTGAAATTTCATCACAAAATCAAACATTTCTGTAGGAGATATATTTGCTTCATCAGTGTTCAGGAATTTTCACCTGTTGTTTGTAATCCTCAACAACCACATTTTTGTGTTTGGAATACAACACACCAATACAAAATAATTACATTCTAAAGTTGCTTTTTGTGAGTGGTCGATTGTCATCAAAAGGAACTGTTGGTATATTGATATGGAAAGCTTGTTCATTTTTGCGTTCAGCAAGCACAGCACAATTACTGGTTCGGCCATACAGAAGCGGCAGTAGCTATTTGTTGTATGATGTCTGAAGTGTTTGGAAACCCCCTCTTCCCCGACCTACCTTTTCATGGTAACCTTCTCAAAATGCGGATACCAGCTGCTGAAGGAGCATGCCTTAACATCAGAAACTGTTCTTGAACATTTCATTTTCAAACTTTGAAATATCACACCATCAGTTCCAAACGACCACACCAACAGCCGACATCATTCAAACGGGGGCAGGTAGGTCAAATTCAACACGAACCAATTACATTACACCTTGCACCTTGATTATACGGCCTTGCAGGCCTTGCATTACACCACGATCACCATTAGTCGCGGCGACCTTAGTCGGGGCCCTCCAGTATAGTTTTTCAGCCAGTGACGTCACATGGGATGCACAATTGCCCGGTCCCGAAGGCTTTCCAGCCTAAAGGGCCTTGCTCCAGCCTAACATCCGTGTTTTCCACACATTTCCGATCTTAAATACAATAAACATTGTATAAAATCGGGTTCATTTGAAACATTGAATCTTGTCTACTAATATGAGCCGTATTTTTTCCTAACACTATAACTTTTCGCTTCAGCCCACGCTGACTACATTCATGTCGAGCCCCGCAGGGATCGCGCGGTGCCACTGATAGTAGCAATATGATGAGACAGGCCAACTGAAGATCACGGCTGGGAAGGAGGGGTAGGAGCAAGTAATAGATAACTGTTGCAACATAATTCCTCCCCACTCGGTGCAGGAGCGTAAACAGGGTGGGGGCACTGGGGGTGTGTTCGTCCATGGGATGGTGGTACCCCTCCGGCCAGAAAAAGGGCCAACATTACATTTAGGTTGCCAGCGGAGGTACCGATGCTCGTTGGAATATCGCGCCCTTAACACCCATTAGCAGGTACGGAGCCTGCAGCTAGTTTTCATGTTTGTTTTCCTTTTTCACTCATGTACGTATAGACCAGGGGTGCTTTTAACCCGCGCTGTTTCTCCGGTCAAATCCTCACACAACGTGCGGGGGGATAATAACCCCCTAAAATCCAAAATAAGTGTCGCACGAAAACGAAAGAGATGTCATCGGAAAGCGCTCGACGAGTATGGCCCGGATCCACCCTCAAGACAATTTCCCCCCAAAAGTGGCGTCCCTAGGGGGCTAGATTTTTACAACTTCACGAGTTGCATTACGTTTTTGGCTCTGGGGAATTCATTTTGGGGGATATTTGAAAAACAAAAAGTATTTGGAGTCAGAAAAGGTCAGCGAAATCGACCAAGCCCATACAATTTCCAACCAGGCCCAATACAAATTTTCAGATGTAAAGTTTTTTTCATTTTCATTTTATAATGGGTAGAGCAGACCGAGAAACGTTTTTGGAAGTCGACTTGCTCCCATAAAAATGCTTACTTTAGTCAGAATCTTCTATTCGAACTCTAATAGGCAAATATGCGGAAATTAGTAAGTAGTAAAAGATTAAAAAAGGAAAATTTCCTCTCCTACCTTTTGTTATATCCCTGAAGATAAGCAAACGCTCAAAGTTTCATTAAAATATTTGCGTCCGTTAAAGCTTGACAAATGGTTGAACTTTTTTAAAGTGACCTCACTTGACCTTGACTAATTCGTTGTCCCTAGATGACCTGACTTCAAAATTTGTTAACAGCATACCAAATTGGTGTGGGGAAAAGGTATGCCAAATGTTTCGTTTGTTTCACCGTTCGTTCACCATCCGCGAAAAACCTGACGGGGGTGGCCGAATACCCTCTCCAATATGGCGAGGGTTAATCCATATATATATATTTCAGAGGCATGTGGCCCCTCAGTTTCGGTAAAAATTTAGACTTTTAGCATGGACATGGAGCATGTGCTTCATCGATGTGGGGCTTCCTATTAACTTCATGTATTGTTGACCTCAATCATGTATAGTATAATAATTAAGAATAACAATAATAAAAGCAATACTTGTATGCATACATATATATATGTGTGTGTGTGTGTGTGTGTGTGTGCGTTGCGCGTGTGTGTGTGTGTATGTATGTGTGTGTATCCAGCTATTTCGAATTATCAAATGGAAATATATGACAACTTCAAGGATATGTGAATATATCATTTTATTATCGGCCATTATATATATATATGTATATATATATATATATATATATATATATATATATATATATATATATATATATATATATATATATATATATATATATATATACATACATATATATAAGCTTGCTGGCAATCTCGGAAGCATTTGAACGGGAGGGAGAGGGTTCCATTGACTTCAGAACGATGGTTATAGGTTTGGAACCTTGCAGCGCCAAATTAAGTTGTTCATACTCACCTTAGCATAAAATCATAATGTGTACTTATGAAAAAACTGGTCGAAATCCGGCGACTTTTTGGATGAGTGTTGCTTGAGCCACCTCGAAATCTGTTTGCCCCAGCATCCCGCATGCATAAAGACATAAAGACATAAAAGACATAAAAGATCAGTGCAACTCTGAGCCACAAGGGCCCTTCTTGGTTGCACTCTGTACACTGAACCAGTTGCTCACCAAATCTGCCAATCAGCCCTCCCTGTAATACTGAAAAGCAAGCCCTCTATTCTTATAATGATTGTCTATGCTGTTTTTAAAGATGTTCAATGTTCTGCTACTGACGATGTTTTCTGGCAGCTGGTTCCAGTGTTCCACTACCCTGTTGGTGAAGAAAGTTTGCCTTAACCTTGTTCTGCTGTGGTTAATTTTAATTTTGAATTTATGACCTCTAAATGCATCATTTCTGTTAAATTCAAACATTTCCCCCAAGGTATCCCCTCTCCAGACCATTGACAAATTTAAAGACCTCGATGAGATCTCCTCTCAGCCTTCTATATCTAAGTGAAAACATATTCAATTTCTTCAATCTTTCCTCATATGCCAGGTTGCTTATGCCATTAACCATTTTTGTAGCCCTCTTTTGTACTCTCTCTAAAAGCCAACAATCTTTTTCATAGCTAGGAGACCAAGCTTGGATGCAGTATTCCAAATGTGGCCTGACGTATGCACAGTAAAGCTTCCTGATCACTTCCTCACTTCTGTATGATACATTCCTATTTATTGCCCCGAGCATTCTCAGTGCCTTCTTCCTGGCTTCCTTGGTCTGTTCTGATGCCCCCAGTTTTGTGTTTAGAATAACACCTAAATCCTTCTCCTGTTGAGTCACTGATAGCACTTGGCCACCCATCAAGTATGGAGCCTTCATATGCTGCTTACCTACATGCATGATTTTGCACTTATCAAAGTTAAATTTCATTTGCCATTCTTCGGACCACTTCACAAGTTCGTCTAAGTCTTTTTGCAGCGAGATATGCTCATCCTGACCTGTTATTGCCCTAAAGACCTTCAAATCATCTGCAAATTTCAAAACTTTACTGCTTAGGCCACTTTCAATGTTATTTACAAATATAATGAACAGTAATGGCCCTAGTACTGACCCCTGGGGGACTCCACTAAGAACATTTTGCCATGATGACTTTGTACCATTTAGCATCACTCTTTGCTGTCTATCTGAAAGCCACAACTCTATCCATTTTAAGATGCTACCTGCAATACCATGGGACTGAAGTTGTATCATTAACCGTTTATGGGGTACCTTGTCAAAGGCCTTACTAAAGTCAAGATATGCTACATCAACCTGATTTCCCTGATCAAATTGTTCTGTGGCGAAGTTCAAAAAGTCCAAGAGGTTTGTGAGACACGATCGTCCTTTTCTAAATCCATGTTGAGTATCTTGAATCAATCTGCTACCTTCCAGATAACTAACTATTCTATCCTTGATAATTGATTCGAGTACCTTGCAGACTAGGGATGTGAGACTTATTGGCCTATAGTTTTCAACTTTCCCTCTTTCTCCTTTCTTGAAAATAGGAACTACATTTGCCCTTTTCCAATCGGTTGGAATTTCATTATGTGAAACTGATCTACAAAATATTATACTAAGTGGAAATGCCAGTTCCTTTTCAGTTTCCCGCAACACCCTAGCATAAATATCATCAGGTCCTGCTGCCTTATTTGGCTTTATTTTCCTGATATGATTGTAAACAACATCACTACCAATGAAATCAACATCATTTGTCAGATCCCATGTATCTGAACTATGGTGTACGGTCGGCAGATTGGTCATATCTTCCAATGTAAACACTGATTTGAACTGCTTGCTCAGCTCCTCAACCATCTCACTATCCTCACCCAATGTAGTCCCGTTTACTTCCAGTGGACCAATTGTGTTAGAAACTTTACTCAGCTTGTAGAAACTAAAGAACTTTTTACTGTCCCCATTACAGTTTCTAGCTAAATCCAGTTCCTTTGCTCGCTTTGCTGCTCTGGTTTTTTGCTTCACAGTGTCTCTAGCTTTTCGATACGCCTTTAGATTAATGACATTTGAGGCTTCTTTAAAAACTCTAAATGCAGTTTTCTTAGCCCTAATTGCTTTTATCACGTCTGGTGTAAGCCATGCTGGCTTTCCTACCCTTCTTTTGCGTCTAAAATGCAAATATTAGATGCAAGATGCAGCGCATGCAAATATTAGATGCGCCACTGTCCACGCAACTCGAGTAGCGTGGGCTATCTGGGCCAGATAGCAGATAGATCTATCTGGGATGTGTGAACTTTGAGTCTTAATCACTGAAAGGGGCTTATACCTCCAAAGTAAAATCCAGTCCATGAAATATGGATGTTTCTGTTCTTGGGGAAAGGAAAGTAGTGCGAACAAAAGAACAGTTCCTCCCACAACCTCAAAACATTGCAGCTTAAAGCTGTGGATTCCCTGTTTTTCAAGCAACCATTTTGAGACATCTAAAGAAGAAAAAAACCTTGACTTTTCCCGTGCACCAACCTTGACCTGAAATTGAATACACATAAAGACATAAAGACATAAAAGATCAGTGCAACTCTGAGCCACAAGGGCCCTTCTTGGTTGCACTCTGTACACTGAACCAGTTGCCCACCAAATCTGCCAATCAGCCCTCCCTGTAATACTGAAAAGCAAGCCCTCTATTCTTATAATGATTGTCTATGCTGTTTTTAAAGATGTTCAATGTTCTGCTACTGACGATGTTTTCTGGCAGCTGGTTCCAGTGTTCCACTACCCTGTTGGTGAAGAAAGTTTGCCTTAACCTTGTTCTGCTGTGGTTAATTTTAATTTTGAATTTATGACCTCTAATTGCATCATTTCTGTTAAATTCAAACATTTCCCCAAGGTATCCCCTCTCCAGACCATTGACAAATTTAAAGACCTCGATGAGATCTCCTCTCAGCCTTCTATATCTAAGTGAAAACATATTCAATTTCTTCAATCTTTCCTCATATGCCAGGTTGCTTATGCCATTAACCATTTTTGTAGCCCTCTTTTGTACTCTCTCTAAAAGCCAACAATCTTTTTCATAGCTAGGAGACCAAGCTTGGATGCAGTATTCCAAATGTGGCCTGACGTATGCACAGTAAAGTTTCCTGATCACTTCCTCACTTCTGTATGATACATTCCTATTTATTGCCCCGAGCATTCTCAGTGCCTTCTTCCTGGCTTCCTTGGTCTGTTCTGATGCCCCCAAATTTTGTGTTTAGAATAACACCTAAATCCTTCTCCTGTTGAGTCACTGATAGCACTTGGCCACCCATCAAGTATGGAGCCTTCATATGCTGCTTACCTACATGCATGATTTTGCACTTATCAAAGTTAAATTTCATTTGCCATTCTTCGGACCACTTCACAAGTTCGTCTAAGTCTTTTTGCAGCGAGATATGCTCATCCTGACCTGTTATTGCCCTAAAGACCTTCAAATCATCTGCAAATTTCAAAACTTTACTGCTTAGGCCACTTTCAATGTTATTTACAAATATAATGAACAGTAATGGCCCTAGTACTGACCCCTGGGGGACTCCACTAAGAACATTTTGCCATGATGACTTTGTACCATTTAGCATCACTCTTTGCTGTCTATCTGAAAGCCACAACTCTATCCATTTTGATTGATTGATTATTTGGGCTTAAGGGCGCGTGGACTACTAAGGTCATTTTGCGCCCATAACTCGTGTAGCTAACAAAGTACAGTATCCAACTTTACGTCGTTCGTAGCCGTCAACATGGTCTCATTGTGGTACAAAGTTTACATGCGAGGAGAATATATTGCGGAGAACGACACTGAAGATAAGAAGTCCATCAATCGTCCCGACTGGACAATGCTCGAGTTGTCGGAGAGAATATCGCTAATGGAATCCACCTGGTCAGACCCAAAATGACGTCTACGCTCATCAGCGTAATGAGGACACGATATCAAAACGTGGCGAACTGTTAGCGGTGCATAACATCTCGAGCACAAAGGATTGTCGCCACCGCATAGTAAATACCCATGCGTAGCATATGTATGCCCAATACGGAGACGGCATAATGTGACCTCTTCTTGTCGACGTTTGCGACAGGACGAGCCCCATGGTCGTAAACGTTGTTTGATGGTTCGTAGTTTGTTCGCCGACGTCGCATCCCACATAGCTTGCCACTTGCCTAGGAGGAAGGTGGACACCTCTCGGTAGTGGTCAGTGGCGGGGAGTGGCAGTGCTCGAGAGCACGGTGCTTTTGCCGCTCGTTTCGCCGCAGCATCCGCCAATTCATTACCGGAAATGCCAACGTGGCTCGGAAGCCAACATAGAATAACTCGTCGTCCATGGCGTTCCAAATCGGTAAGACGGCTCACAATATCCCGCAGAAGGGGGTTTGATGGATAAAACGTGTTCAGGGCCATAAGACTACTTAAAGAGTCGGTGAAAATGACATGTCGATCACCCCCAGACACTTCGATATAACACAGAGCTTTCGTAATAGCGACAAGTTCCGACGAGTACACCGATGCGTACGTCGGGAGCGAAAACGAGCGGGAGACATATCCACACACAAAAGCGCTGCCAACGCCGTCCTCTGTTCGAGAGCCGTCAGTATACGTGGCTATCCGTCCCTGGAATGTTTCAATATGTTGAAGAGCCCGTGCACAAAATTCTGCTGGAGGGATATCGGATTTCCTGATCTTCGCAAGGGATACATCCACCTCCGGTGTAATCATCTCCCATGGAGGGGTCTCCATGTTCTGGACTGTACGAATTCCCCGAAGCTTAACTCGACTTTCCCGCAGGAGTCTTCGAATTCTAACACCGAATGGGGCGACACTCAGGTTTCGTTCCCCTGAAAAAATGGTCAATAGTCGACGCGAAAAGACGTGCGAAAAGGCCGGATGGTCGGGAAACTGGCGGAGCTTGCAGGCGTAGCGCATTCCTAGCCTCTCTCTGCGCAGAGAGAGAGGCGGCTCGTGCGCTTCGGCTAACAAACTCACGGTGGGCGAAGTGCGGAATGCTCCGGTCGCGATGCGAATAGCGGTGTGATGAACAGTGTCTAGAGTTCGTTTGGTGGAGTTGCGCGATCCGTCATAGATAAAACAGGCGTAGTCTAACTTCGCACGTATCAGTGAGCGGTAAAGCAGAATAAGAGACTCCCGGTCAGCTCCATAGCTAGTGCGAGAAACACACTTTAATATGTTGAGCGATTTAAAACACTTGTCACGGAGTGCTTTCAAATGCTCCTTATAGCTAAGACGTGAATCAAAAAGTGATTCCAAGGAACTTCACCGCAGGTGGCATCGGTATCTGCCTGCCATACAACTTGAGACATAGTTCTGCACAGTTACGCCGGCGACAGAAATGTATTGCAGTTGTCTTTTGTGTTGAAAAGCGGAATCCATTCATTTCGCCCCACCTCTCGAGTTTCTTCACGGCCAATTGGAGAGATCTAGACATAGTAGATAGCCTGGCTGCGCTACACCAAATAGCGAAGTCGTCTACAAAGAGAGACCGACCAAGTTGTGGTGGAAGGACGTCGCTAATGTCATTTATCATTATGGCAAACAGTGCTACACTTAACACACTTCCCTGTGGCACGCCATTCTCCTGCATACATCTTCTGGACAGTTGGTTGCCAACCCGAACACGGAAATGTCGGCCTGCAAGAAAATTCTGTATAAAAATCCCCATTGACCCCCGGATACCGCATTTATGTAACTTTGTAAGAATGCCATGGCGCCAGGTCGTGTCATAAGCCGCTTCTATGTCAAAGAAGATGGCGCCGACGTGTCGTTTCTGCTTAAATGCTACACGAACTACTGAGTCCAGTGTTAAAATGTGGTCTACAGAAGTCCGGTTCTTCCTAAAACCGCATTGTGCATCTGAGAAAAAGTCATGCACTTCTAAGAACCACGTTAGTCTGGTAGTTACTAATCGTTCCATTAATTTACATAAACACGAGGTGAGTGATATTGGGCGATAGTGGAGCGGTTCTAGTCCACTTTTGCCCGGCTTCAACACTGGTATCACTAAGGCTCCTCGCCAGGCTACTGGGAAGTCGCCTTGTTGCCACAGATGGTTGAATATGCTTAACAGTACTTCGATCGCACATGGGGGAAGATGCTTTATCATTCCGTTATGAATTAAATCCGGGCCTTCGCATACGTTTCTGAGCTTCGCTATGGCGGAAGTCAGTTCGGCCATTGTGAAAGGCTTGTTATAGGAGATATTTTCGGTTGTGACAAAGTCAGGAGGGTACTTTTCACAATGCAACTTGTGACGCAAGAATTGCGGATCCCAATTGCTGCCACGGCTACGCTCTGATATGGAGAAGGCAATTTCGTTCGCAACATCTACAGATTTGGTTACGTCCCTATTACCCATGCGTAAGACTGGCAGGGGAACGGATGAATACTGGCCTGCAATACGTTTTACTCTGGACCATACTTGTGCTGTCGGGGTACGCTTGTTTATTTGACCTACATATTCTCGCCATGATACTTGTTTTGCTGATCTTATAGTGCGACGTGCAAGAGCCCCGGCTCTCCGAAAGGCAACCATATTTATAGTGTTACTATCTTTACTGAATTTACGATAAGCTCGCTTTCTAGCGCGTATGGCATCTCCACATTCCTCCGTCCACCATGGGACTGGTGTACGCCGTGGAGCACCAGAGGTGCGCGGAATACATGCAGAGGCAGAATGAAGGAGCAGTGACGTAAATTCTTCCATACTGTGTGGATTATTCTGTCTATCAACAGAGCAAGCTGTTTCCATATGTGTTATGTAATCAGTCCAGTTGGCTTTGCGAAGATTCCATCGCCGCGGCCTCTGTCCAAGGACTGACCCTTCACGATATTCTAGCCATATTGGGAAATGGTCGCTTCCCAGAGGGTCAGTATCAACCGACCAATTAAACAATTGCACAAGCTGGGGACTACATATACTCAGGTCTAGCGCAGAAGTTTGTCCAGACGGCATTGTGAAGTGCGTTCTGGTACCCGTGTTTAAAATACACAACGACTCCTCGTGTAGGAATTTCTCCATCAGCCGTCCACGCCCATTGACATCTTCACATCCCCAAACGGTATGATGTGAATTGAAGTCACCTAAGAGTAAAATTGGTTCCGGGAGCTGAGAACAAAGAAGTTTCAGCTCAGTAGATGGAAATGAAGTGCCTGGAGGCAGGTAGATGCTACATAATGAAATACATTTATGACCAAATTGCACCCTGGCAGCAACGGCTTGGAGGCGTGTGTTCATCACTAATGGTTGCGAGGGAACACTATGGTGGATGCCCAATAGCACTCCACCATGGGAAATAGTGTCGGATGCTACTTCTTTTCGATAGAGGGCGTAGCATTTCACCTGGATTGCGGTGTCCGGCGACAGCTTGGTCTCCTGAAGGCAGAACGCCACCGGACAGACCCTGCCCAGAACTGCTTGCAAGTCATGGGCACTGCTTCTAAAACCCCTGCAGTTCCATTGTAAGACAGTCTGTATAAAGAGTTAGGTTAAAAGGGGGTTAAGACTTGTCAGTTTATGGCAAACCAGCCGGGGCCCACGGGTTCGATGCTGTGCGCACTCGTGCCCTCGGACTGACTCCGCCGGTCGGCGAAACTGACCAGGGCGAGGCACGCTTCTGGCCAGCCTGGGGAGGTGTGGGGGGTGGCCCCATCACCCTCGCAGTCTCTGCGGGATGAAGAGAGCTGGCTTGGAGAGATGAGGACGATGGGGAGCAAGCCCCGCGATCCTGTCTCCTTACATTTGGCGACGTATCCCTCGATCCAGCTCTGGATGTCCGGCCGGAAGCCCCGATGTCCGGGGCCCCTGGGCGGACCTTAATCGGTAGGCGTGATCGGGTCGTTGAGGGTGCTACTACCGGCATCCGGTCGGGGGCCGCGCCCTTCTCTTCGGAGATGGTTGGTGGGGGAGGGGGGGTTGGGGTGGTTCGGGATGGTGTAGGAATGGGTTGGGCAGGTTTAGGGGTGCTGACGGCGGAGGGTATGGATTGGATCCTCGTCGGTTCGACGCGACTCAGAGGCGTTTGTGTCTCGAGGCTTGGTTCCGGAGAGCTCCTGGGCTCTTCCCTAACGGGAATGGAGTACTGGGCGGATGGGGAGGCAGGGAGGGGAGTGCTGAAGGTAGGGGTTAAAGTGGTTGGGGATGGGTTGGGTTTGGCTGTGGATGGACGGGCAGGTCTTTTTCCCCGCTGGACCTGGACCCAGTCTCCTTGAGCAGTCGCTACAGGGTCGGCAACCGAGGACTCTCTCATCACCGTCTGGGGAGAGGACACAGCTTTTTCTTCGATTGGTGTACACTTCATGCCAAAGGCCAGCATTATGGCACTGAGCTGACTTATAATATGGGAAGCACTCATGTGTGTGTATGACTGCATCGGCGACTGTTGTGTGATGTTGGAGTTCAGCTTCACCTTTGCTGCATAGGATATTCTAGGGTGTGCTGCCTCACACCCTAGAACAACAGTCACACAGCACATATGAATACCCCCAACTTACTACTAATTAAACTATCTTAAACTTCAACACCAAACACACTATGCACACCAAAAAATAAATAAAGTATGTTAGGATAGTATGAATGTTGTCTAATGTACTTATCAAATCTACACACTTGTAATATCTCCTACTACAGAAATCGAAGAGTCGAGAACACGCCGAAGCCAAAGATGGCGTCCTGCAGCGTCCCTAGGTTAATATAGTATAGTTTGCGTGCTACGAAAATGCTTATAAGATAAAACCTAATGAAATATAATAAGAGAAGTAATTGCTAAGCACCTATCCACAGCTTAGACTAGAGTACTGCCCTGTTCTGCACAGTGTACTGAATGGATACACAGTGTACTGAAGCTTATAATATTTGCATGGATGCACACAGACATGCTTCAGGACCTTTTCCATTCCATTTTAGAATAAAGGAAGACTACAGATATAATGAATGCTGTTCTACAACATTATTACCAGGTATTTGTACCAAATGCTGCAATTATTTGCTGTCAGAAAGAAGTACCTTGCATGTCATAAAAAGCGGTGGCTTAGTGCTTTATTTATCTTGTTAGGCATGCTTGGCCACAAATCTTTTTCTTAATAGCATCTTTTACACTGCAGTTCGTCCAACTTTTCTCACAAGTGCACTCAGTGTGCCTCTTCCTTTAGCGGTCATGGGTTTCCGTGAACCAGCTCATGTAGACAGTGCACCACTAAGATTTACAGTCTAGGATGTGACCGTGTAGACAGAATGCTCTAATTCATATTCACTCCAGTAAGAAAATGGCATTAACTATGCATGGCAATTCACAATCAAATTGAGTTGACAACAGCAGCATAGTTGGAAATGACGATATTTCCATCAAAATGCACTTTAATGCAGCCCCCAAAGTTCCGGAGCAATTCCGACATGTGTATACTGATACTCAGGCATTATTTTACCACAAAAAAGTCTGATAATTTGCATTTCAGATAATTCCCACTTAATCTACAAAGTGCCCTACCTTCTTATTACTTCACACAGGGCTAGAGAGCAGATAATGAGGGGCATGCCATGTCAAATATTCTTACTTTTTGTGCCAACTAATGGTCTCCATATGCTGGACAATGGGTATTGAACTATGGTTATATCTGTCATAGCATTAATGTTGTTTTCGTCTGGTGTTCTTGGCACATTCAAATTTAGAATATTCCAAGGCATAGCTAGCAAAGCTTTTCCTCCAAATGGAGGTTAGGATAGGTAAGGTTAAGTTATGCTGCATTTTTCACATTTATATTTATGCTATGCTATCTAAATAAAAGCCCCTTGGGTGTTGCACACAACCTAAAAAGTAAACAATTGCACAGCAAATGAGTGATCCCATCACCTTAGTCACCTTCATAAACATTGCTTAGAATGATACATTTTAAGGATTCATGGACACATTAAAGCGTACATTTACCGGTAAGCCTTGGTTCATATTTGGGAAATCCAGCTATGGTTTCAATCTCAATTCGTCAAACTTTAAGTGATAACAAGTTGAGGGTTGTTGATCCTATGAACTGAAGAAATTCTGCACCAAACATAAGAGCATGTCCAATTCCCCAGGAATCCAAACAACATTCCTCATACTCATATTTAAATTTTACATGCCAACGATCAGAAATACTGTGCCCAACCACAACACTGATGTCTTCGCCGCGCCACAGCTGAATCTTAGCCAGGTTTTAAAACGCATTTGGAATGTTTACGTGACGTCACCGTATGCACCACCATTCTGGTATATTCTACTATAAATCTCGCACATTTCTGCTGACGTCACATGGGCTGGAACTAGAAAACCTACTGGATTTCGTTGCACCCCCTTAGTATCCAGGGCTTAGTTGCTCTCAAGGGCTATGTTTGTCTTTGACCCGGGGTGCTTTCACACAAATTGACATGGACTCGACCCCCACTTATCTACATGGACAGCAGGCGTCACAATGGCATGAATATTTACTTCATAAGGTTAAAGTAATGGAGGGAGTTCGTGATTTTGAGGAAGTGATGCGCAAAAGGAAGCATTTTTTAAGAAAAAACCCTTATTCTCACCTGAAAGGCACTTTCATGTGCAATGCAAAAATGCAGTATATTTTGGTTTTATTTTCTAATAAATGTATATATATTCTGAAATCGCATTTGGTCGGGGCCATCCAATATCGCTTGGCAACCGGTGACGTCACGTGGGCTGGACAGTTGCTCAGTTCCGTATGCGCTCCAGCTTCCCTTGTTTTCCACACAACATTTCTTGCCTTGAATATTTTCAAAATGAGTCAATATTGGATTCGTTTGAAAGTTTGAAGAGCCTTCTCCACGAATATGAACTTTATTTGTCCATAAAGCTGTACGTTTTGGTTGAAACGACGCTGACGGGCTCTATGTCGAGTGCCGCAGTTATCGCGCGGTTATAAGGGTAGGAGCTGTATGACGAAACAGATCAAGTGAAGATCACAGCTGAGAAAAGGGTGTGGGAGCAAGCAAAAGGTAACTCTCGCAAGGCAATTCCTCCCTACTATGCTTACGGATGGATATAAGGGTGGGGGACGCTGGGGGCATGTACCTCGCTGATGGGAAGGTGGTACACCTCCGGCCGGCAAAAGGCTCAGACATTATATTTAGGCTACCGGCGGAGGTACTGGCACCGGTTGGAATGTCAGACCCATATCGCCGGTACCAAAATTGCTGGCGCGCAGATATGTGCAGATACGTAACCGGTACCAGGACTTCAAGACTATTTTTTCATTCACAATCGTCTCACCCTCTCCGTCTATTATACATTGCTTGTAGGTGGTGAGAATTAAACGATCTTAGACAGATCGCTTTAGTACTTCCTTAAACTATTTTATATTCCGAAACCTATATCCAAATAGATGGCAAGTAACAAGTCAGTCGGTGCGCGTGCATCCTACTCCTGGGGTGCATTGTGAGTATTCACTAGTTGTGCGGTGTGACCATGTCGGGAGTATCAGGTACGGATTGAAAAACTTGGTTGACATCGATTAAGTATAATTTTGTCGATATTTTGTCTCCCGTTGCTCAGGAAGTTGGCTTACAACCACATCCTTCGCTAACTTAACCATGGCGCCATGCTCTATGACATTCATTCGTCGGCTGCGATACACAGTAGAGCTGAGTGTAGCCTCCACGTAAATGAGAAAGCATATTGCAATTTACTGATGTTCGTAAGTTTAATTTTACTTATTTTAGCATCGTCGACAGTAAAACCTATTTCGTTATCAAAACTGATGTCATAATTATATTTGGTCGTCGCTTTTAATGTATGCGGATCATTATGCCAGGTCTTCTCCCTCTATCTCGTTCCAGGTCTCAGGAAAGAGACCTGGGATCTGCGAGCAAAGTTCCGCTGTAAAACCGACTTACGTCACTTGGGCTGGAACTAGAAAACATACTAGATTCTGTTGTACCCTTCAGTATCAGTATCCCATGGCTGTTACTTGTGCCGGCCCCTGTCAATGTTCATTGGCAGCCGGGGACGTCATCTGGGCGCTGATTTGGGTTCAGCAGATTATCACGACTGCAAGAAATGGTACTTTTCCGCGTACGTTCCTGACTAACAAGTATACGTGAGTGGTGCAAATTATACGTCACCTGAAATCTTGTTTCATGGTATTTCGATAATCATGGGAGACTTTCACATGAATATGTTAGTTATTGTGTAAAATGGTGTTATTTAGACCCATGTCATATCCATCGACACTATTTAACTTAAGCGGGCGGAGCGACTCGGTGCTGGTAGCGCAGTTGGTAGCGCGTCGGTTTGCCGACTCGGAGGTAGCCGGTTCGAGCCTGGAGGCCGGCAGCCTTTGGTGCGCGTCGTGGCAAGTCGTTCTAATAAGCGACAGTGAATTAAGACACTGCTCACATGGGACGATCTTTTCATACAGAGAAGGGAAATACGCAGATATTCTGCAAGGCTGGGATTCTGCCACCTTAAATTTATGGTTGGGCACTTCTTTTAATCAGCCAGGCATAGGAAATACGGAACACGTCACCACTTATGGCAGTGTCCAGGCCCACAGTCCCTTCCTGATGCGGGCGGCGGACCATCGGGGTGGGACAGGAGACAGGATCCCCTGAATTTAATCATTTGTGGCACTACGGCAGTGCATTACAAATATTGAGCTAAAAACTAACGGTTGCCCTTTCCCCTCCCACCAGTACACGCCGACCAACATTAGTCCCTGCTCCTAGAGGTGTGCATATAATAACAGTACATGATTATCAAGGTGACAAAACCAACAATTGTGCATGCTGCCGAACAGTCAAGTGACTGGACCCGAGCTGGAGTCAGAGCGATGCCAGTTCTAAGCTCGGCTCCACACCTTTTACGATACACGGCGAACACACGCCACCAGGACTGCGACAAGCATTGCTTTAACAGGAGCAGATGTTTGCTAAAATATTTCTGTGACAATCCTGAACTTTCTGGACTGCCGGCGCAAAAAAAAATAAATAATGCTTTTCGTAACATGAACGCTCGATTTAGATTCGGCAACAACTTTGTGGAACCCGTAAGCGCTAAGACGGATTTCAGATGCCCGCATGAGGATTTCGGTTCGATTATCATGCATTGTCAAAGGTTTAACGCGGAACTTGGCAAGATTGGGGAAGCATCCCCGTTCATCCCACACCGTGGCTTTGCCCATGTTCGCACACCGTTATTCGGCATTTTCAGTCGAAATGAATTGGCTGCGTCGTTGACGCCATGTGAATCAAACTTCTGTCATGCATGCAATAATGCAGGGGTAACAGCAAGTTATATGCCAGACCAGCTCGGAAGCAACTTTAATAACAGCTTAATTTGTGGTTGGAATGGACAATTGCCACGTAATACCATACATCTCTTTAATTAAATGTGTTCTATTTTTCACTAAGGAAAATATTTTCCTTTTAAAATATGATTTCTTTATTCGCGTCGGGCAACCTGAAATGCCACCCAGGTAGCTCAGTTGGTTAGAGCGCTGGCCTGTGCTGGTCTCCCCTGTACTGGCAACACAGGGTTCGGGTCGCTTCGCGCGCTCGCGTTTAGCCCCCGGTCGGGAGTGTGAGTTGGCAGCTGGCCCGATAAGGCCGGACACAAGCTACCGGGCGGCCGTGTCGGTGTATTGACGCCACGTTAAACTTTCGATCAAAATTCTGCCGTTGAAAAGGAATTCGTGGATCGGGTGTTTGGGCGAGGGTTCACGCAACAAGCTCTGCTTAGCAATAGAACCCTGGTCCCTAAAGCCACCCCAGCAACAACTGGGACTAAATTGGAGAAGAAGAAAAAAATCACGCATTTTGCAGTACAGCACGACATAAATACGGCAACAAAAGTTGTTTATCGATCAGACTTTAATACGAGGAGCATGCATCTGGAGAAGACGAGACTGCCAAGATTGAGGAAGGCCATCACTCCCACTGCCGATTGTTTCTCGGTTGTGTACTCTGTGGTGGAAGTGAATGTGCATTTTGGGCGCATGGACTGCGTTCGTCATTTCGTGCACAGGAATATATATATATACATATATATATATATATATATATATATATATATATATATATATATATATATATATATATATATATATTCCGGCACCCAACAGAGTGCGTATTAAAACGATACATTGAGGAAGCACAACGCAAGACATATATTGGGAGAAGCAAACACATGAAGCAGAAAAAGAACCTTGGGTTCCTTTACGACGCAATTAACTGCGAGGTCATATAGCGTCGCCAACTTCTCAATCCGATTGGTCGCGGGTGGACTCGGTAATTCCGCTGGTTGCGGGACTCGAACCCATATTCTTGCGGTCAAAAGTCCAACACCCTACGGACTAGGCTACTGCGGCTCCACCAAACACGTGACATAAGAGGTTATCGGTAGCAGGTGCAGATAAGCCACGGTACTTAATGAGATTGCATTGTGGCAATACATTACAATACCCAACGTACATATCTGGCATATGTACGTACATATCTGTACATATCTGGCACCAGTACCAGAACACCAGTACGTACATATCTGGCACCTTATAAAATCGGACGAACTGGAAAGAATAGATGGAACATCCTCATCGTGACATCTGTGGCTGAGAAGAACTCGACATGCATACATACACAGACTACTCACGAGCACCGTAGTGGGACGATGGGTACGCGTAAACCTACAGGCTGCGCTCTACTGACTTCACAAACACAGGCACATATCAGCTGTTAAGCTTGACATACACTCGGTGCGACGGCAACACGTACGTTTAGTCTCGTGTAATATTTGTGTAGAAAGTCCTGATATGCTGCTATATGATCAACGGCAGGTGATGCACCTATACGTCCAAACAATGAAAGATTCAAACACTGATCTGAATGTGAAGTATCGCCCAAGTGCGGCCCATACTTCGCAGTCACTGAGCAAACTGCTCGGCTTTCCGCTGCTGCCGCTTTGCGAGCTTGGCGACGTTCTACCTTGTTCACCAGCCCGAGATGAATAAATGTCCGCATCCTCGCAAAGCACTTAATTATATTTTATCCGTGGAATTGAATCTGGATTCCAACACCTGGCGGTAACTTTCAATGACCTCTGGATGTCTGCTGAGGTTGTTGGGTTCCTGGGCATGGTGAACACAAAACGCTGCATCCATCTCTCTGAATGTGTGGAAGAATTCCTCGGTGGGAACCGTCAGGTCGCTAAAGCTTAGGAGGAGAGTCCAGAATGCTTCTCGTGGTTCATCTTCGGGATACGCAAATGGGTGCCCAGCGATCGGTCCGCTGGTTTCTTTCTGGCCATGGACCAGACCACACATCATCCCCCCCCCCCCACCGCCACGCTTAGCATTTAAAATTTCTTCAATTCACATCATTATCTGATGTGATTTGAAGGAAGCTGATATTCACTTGTATGGGAAATGAAATCTCAGCAAATCGGCAGTTCAAGTTCATGTGCTGATATCTAGAAAAAAATGATTTCACTAAGAAATAATATTAATATCCTTCAACTAAGATTTTTCAAACACTAGGAAAAACACTAATGTTGACAATGACAGTCATAAAGTCATAAAGTGTTAAGGCTTAATAAGGGCCACAAGGGCCCATCTGGGTCAAGCCTGTCTAGAAGATATTAGAAAGTACATGTTCACACCTATCAATTCCAAACCCATGCAATCCCTCCACCTGTGCCACCACAGCCAATCTCATCAGTATGACATCGCAAAGGAAGTTGCCAAATCCACTGCTAGGTACACCCCATATAGTACAACATAATACTAGCATAATGTTATACCCTATATAGCTAGTGAAAATACTCAATATCCCATGCATCACAAGTTAGAATTCAAAAACAACATTTTCCTGTCTAAAAAAATTATCCACCCTACTTTTAAAGACATTCAATGAGGGACTCCCCACTGCATCAGCAGGCAGCCTATTCCATTGGTCAACAACCCTTTGACTGAAGACCTGTTGTCGTTTAACTGTCCTGCACCTCATTTTGTCTAACCTGAATTGATGACCCCTATGGGATACTCTAAACTGCAGAGCATCATTCAAATTGACCTGATCTAGCCCTTTAACAATTTTGTACATTTCAATCATGTCTCCCCTTAATCTCCTATACTTGAGTGAGTACATATCTAATGCATTAAGCCTTTCTCCATATTCTAAGTTACTTAATCCACTGACGAGTCTAGTGGCTTTGCGCTGGACTCTTTCTAACATATCTATATCCTTTTCTAGGTAGGGGCTCCATGCTTGTACAGAGTACTCCAAGTGGGGCCGCACATATGCTAAGTACAGCTTTTTCATGACTTCCCTGCTCTTATATTTCACACTTCTATTAATGAGTCCCAGCATTCTGAGTGCCCTATTTCTAGCTGAGATACATTGTTTTTCTGCTTTAAGGTCTTTTGAGACCAACACACCTAAGTCCCTTTCCTCTTCAATAACATCCAGTTCCCTCCCTCCCATTTTATAACTGAATGTCTCGCCTGCAGACCCTATATGCATAACCTTACACTTATCATAGTTGAAAGTCATCTGCCATTGATCAGCCCACTCTTTTAGGTCGTCCAAATCTAGTTGAATATTACTAGATTGATCTCTGCTGTTAGCCACTCCTACCAGCTTGATGTCATCAGCAAATTTGAACACTCTATTCCTCAGCCCTACTTCAATGTTGTTCACAAAGATGATAAAGAGGAGGGGCCCTAGAACAGAGCCCTGTGGCACTCCACTCAGAACATCTTTCCAACCAGATTTACATCCATTCAATGCTACCCTTTGTTTCCTTCCCTGCAACCATGCTTCAATCCAATGTAGAACTTTTCCTACAATCCCATGTTGTTGTAATTGATGAATTAACCTTCCATGTGGAACTTTATCAAAAGCTTTGCTAAAGTCCAAGTACACAACATCCATCCTGCTTTCATTGTCTACTTCTTTGGTAACATACTCAATGAACTCCAATAGGTTAGTTAAACAAGACCTTTGAGATCGAAATCCATGTTGAGTATCCCTTAAAAGGTTGTGCCTATCAAGATGAATCTGAACATTCTGTTTAACCAGCTTTTCTAGTACTTTGCAAACTAATGAGGTCAAACTGACTGGCCTGTAGTTTCCTACACTCTTCCTATTTCCCTTTTTGAAAATTGGTACTACACTTGCATTTCTCCAATCTTCAGGTACTTCTGAATACTCCATAGATCGCCTGAAAATGATACCTAGGGGAGTTGCTAAAGCTTTAGCACACTCTACTAAGATCCTAGCATATATTTCATCTGGTCCGGAAGCTTTATTAGGTTTTATATTCTGCAACTGCTTCTCTACGGCTTCTGTAGTTATTGTAAGATCCTCCAGCATATCACCTGCCATGGCATGGCCTACAGATGTTCCTATTGTACCAGAATTATCTTTAGTGAAGACTGATGAGAATTGCTTGCTTAGGGATTCCACAATGTCGCAATCATCAACCACTATTTCCCCATCTACCTCCAGTGGTCCTACACTACACTTTTTAGCCTTAAATTTATAGAAGCTAAAGAATCTCTTAGCATTACCTGCTGAACATTCTCGAGCAAAGTTGATTTCAGCAAGTCTTTTAGATGCTCTAACACACCTCCTAACTTTATTTCTAGCTATTCTATATGATTCTAGGTTTAACCCAGAGTTAGTATCTTTTAGTTTCTTGAATGCTTGTTTCTTTGAGTCCAGTAATTGCTTAACTTCCCTAGTCAGCCACGAAGGGTGCTTAACCCTGTTTGATCTAATTTGCCTACTGGGAATGAACCTATCCTGACCCTGAAATAGCTTATCTTTTATCATTGTCCACATTTCATAAGCATCTAAGCCATTCAATATGACTTCCCAATTAATTTCACTTAGGAAGCTCCTGAACTCACTGTAATTCCCTTTTGTAAAATTCGGAATCAATGTTCTGTTGGTTGCTACCCTTCCAACATATAATGAGAAGCGTATAATGTTGTGATCACTATTACCAAAGGTCTCTCCTACGCTAACATTTTGCACAAAATTTTCCTCATTAGTAAGCACTAGATCTAATATTTTATTTTCCCTTGTAGGCTCGTGTATCATTTGAAAGAAGAAATTGTCCTCAAAACAAGCCATGAAACATCTTTCTGATTTGCTTACACCTATTGTTTTGTTTCCCAATCCTGCTATGTTGAAATCCCCCAACAAAATAGTTCTCTCCTGTACTCTCCTACTTATCTCTTCCTGCATCAGCCTGTCAGTGTTTTCATTCTGGTCTGGAGGTCTATAGAATGCCCCAATCCTAAATTTTGTTCCATTCTTCAGAATTATATCTAACCACAAAGATTCTACTCCTGCACTATGTACTCCATCCTCTATGGAATGACATTTCATTACTTGCCTAACATACAAGAGAATGCCACCTCCTATCCTTGCCTCTCTTTGATAGGCATGCATGTTGTAGCCTGTCAATTCAAATTCTTGCAAGTTGTCTCCAAACATGCTTTCGTTAACCCATGCTTCTGTTATGCACACCAAATCTAGCTGTTCAGACAACATATATGCATGCAGTTCCCCAATTTTGTTCCTAACACTTCTGGCATTGACATAAAAACATGATAAATTATTCCTTCCATTGCTTGCTATGCTTCTCTCTTTATCAGCTACATCCCCCCATGTCCTGCCTAGTTTCCCTGTTTCCTGTTGAGAGCCTCCTCATACCTATTGCTGAGCAATTCCACTCCTCTCTTGCTCAGATGTAATCCATCTAAAGCAAACATCTCCGTCCTGCCCCAAAACTCCCCCCACAAATCCAAGAACTGCACCCCAAGCTCCTTACAAATGTTGGCCACCCTGGTATTGAGCCCAATGGCCCTCGAATACCACTCCATGCTTGCATGGACCATAGGGAGAATGGATGTCACCACTCCTCTTTTCCTACTTCCTGCTAAACTACCTATCAAAGCCCTATAGGCTTTCATTGTTTCCTCTGTATTATTTTTTCCTACATCGTTAACTCCAACCTGCACAATTACCGTTGCACCCTCTCCACTTCCCCTCATTACTCCCTCCAGCCTATCCCTAACATCTTTCACCTGCGCTCCCGGGTAGCAAACACGCATCCGTCTGCTGGGGTTCTTGCTACAAAATGTTCGATCCATGTACCGAACCCTGGAATCCCCTATGACTAAAACCTCTCTCTCTCCATCTCTATCTTCAGCCATCTGGTCATCCCCACCTCCGTCCCTCTCATCATTACCTTCCCTCTCCTCCAGTGCATCAAACCTATTTTTAATTGGGACGCCCATGTCCACCTTCCTTAGCGCCAGTCGGGTGCTATGGCGCCTTGCCACCTTCCAACTGCCACCATCCCGGACCAAGCCATCCGAACTCCCATCAGTCCTCCGCTCGGGCACCCGAGTTGCCTGGCTGGCACCTCCCATGATGGGTCCCGCCACCAAACACTTCAAGCGCTCCACCTCCCCCGTTAACATATCTAACCTCTTACTCAAGTCCCCAATGATTCCCACACACTTACAATTCCCACAGTCTCCTTCCATTTTTGTTGTTGTTTTTTTTCTTTCTACTCTTAGTACTAAGTCTAGTTACTGTAAGCTTGTAAGCCTACAAGTATCTACTGTAATATATCTACAGTAATACAGTAATATAGCCTATGAGTATCTACAATACACTATAATCCCGTATAATTACACTAGATATGAAGATACCTACTGTAATTTATGCCCACTATTTTAGTCCTAAAATCTATCTTAAACTTACACACCAATTTGACACAAACTTATTCACTACAGAAGCCTACACTATAGAATTATACACTCTAGAATTACACACTACAGAGCTCACACCACACAAATATACACCACTGAATCAAACACTATAGTACCCGTCCACAACACCCAACAATCCTGCAGTTAAACTAGGATATGAAGATATACCTAGTGTAATGCTATGCCTACTATCTTAGTCTTAAAATCTATCTTAAACTTAAACACCAAATTGACACAGCCAACACCCTTAGAACTTAACAAAATGGCGCTGGGCAGCCTCCCTGGGTTAATATAGCCTAATTTGCTGGTCAAAAATACTTATTTGATAAAAACTGTTGAAATATACGCTCAGAAGCAACCGCTAAATATCTATACACAATTTATCCCAGTACACCGTCCTTTTCCGCAACACTTAGCTCGTATGTAGTAGCCCCACCAAACACGTGTTTCCTCCTCAACGCCTGGCGGCAGACTGAAGTACATGCTATCCCCCACGCCATAAGACATAAGAGGTTATGGAAAGTGTGGGGAGAATATGGAATAATATGGAAAATATGGAAAGTGTGGGGAAATTGGTTTTTTGGTGGCTAACAAAGAACACTGATGTCAAATTACAAAAATATCCAAACTAAATTTAACCTAAACAACTGATGTTGGACCTCCTAAAACATACTCATGTTCGGTCATCTAAAACCTACTGATATTGTATGCTGGATGTTGAACGTGATTCACGAAGGAAATGATAGATACATTGTACCTTAATTACACACTCGCATCAATTGTGCACCGTATATTAATTAACCTCGTGACATGGAAACTCAGGTAATGGAAGCATACATTTTGTATCCTAGGCTGAATCTGTTATCATTACTCCATGGAGAAAGGGCTGGCGATTATTCTGCTGGAATATCATGATAAAAATGTTAGAAATAGCCACATGCAAATATATGTATTCATTTTTGTGTGGTATAATTAAACCTGGTTTTGGCTTTCCGTGCATGACTACCTATCCTGTCTTCTTCTGATCTTTCACTACTCCCATGTAGCCTTGTTCTTTATTCAACACAGTTTATGGAAAATTATCTTTAGGATACCGGGAAGAAGTTGCTAGTCCGCTTCAAGAGGTTTAGTCCATACATCTGTCTAAAAAATTGTCTTCATTGGGGCCTCATATATAAATACCAAGGTTTTTGGAATTTGGAGGATAGAATAGAAACAACAGTGTTTTTCCTGAAAAAGAGGTAGGTTAGGTTTGGACTGTGGAAGGATTGTGGTGATAACTCAACCAGCATTGTTGCATATGTGATGTCAAATATATTCAATGGATGACATTGGTTTGGATGCACTGTTTGTACATTTAACATTGTCCTTCATTACCAATTACCCCACTCAAAGCAGCACATTTCGCATTACTTCACTTCCGAACTGAAAAGCATGCACTTGCGCTGGAATACAATGGTCATATCATCTTAATGACATTCAGAAACATGCATTTATAATTTTTTTAAATTGAAATGCCACCTCAACTAAAATGCAAATCTTCTTCTGCAGGTGCAATTGTAAAAACCTCACACAGCTCCAGCCTTGCCTCTCTTCAGAATATCAAGAATTCAAATATCAACTAAAAAGTACATATTTCCCTGAAAATTTATTTTAAGGTCTCATATTTTTTGCAATTACACCAGTATTTTTAGTGGCTACTAATAATGCGGACCACAACAGCTACAGTGGAGTAACCGTGCACAACCACTTTCATGTTCAGAATATGGCACAACACTACAAAACAATTATATGTTTTAAAGTAGATCTATGTGAGTGGTTAGATGACTTTGATAGAGGGAACCATCTGAATATGGACACCATCTTCATTTTTTTAAATTCAGTAAACAGTATAATTACTGGTTTGGCCACACAAAAGCAGTAGTGGAGCAATTTATTCCATGCATTAAGTGTTTGGAAACTCCCTCTTACCCTACTACCACTACTGCCCAGCCATGATACAATGGGCAAGCAATTACTAAATTGTCCATAAGTTGGTGAATGGCACAGTATGGCATGATTACATGTAGCACACAGAAACAATATGATAATTGACAGGGGACAAACGCACATGCTAACAATAATCACCAGATTGCATCAATGACATGCTGACCAAGTTGACATTGTGGGTATAAAGCCTTAATTCGCAACAATTGTCTGAGGTGTGTGTTCTCAATATCAACCACGCCATGGATAAATTAATTCTGGGGGTGGTGCTTTTCGGTTCAAAGCCACCGGCACGCTAGCAGAATAAGATAGAATATTCAAGCTTCAATGAATGACTGATATGCTTTACAACCAACGGGGAAACTAATCGTGAGAAAAGCGCCATAATTGTGCTAAAATGAAAGCACCATATTTAGTAGATTTATTGGTATAGTCCATTGGTAGTCCATTGGTATTATTGGTATAGAATATAATTCAGCAGTATTCTGGAATAAAAAAGCGCTTCTGGTATATGACGTCACTTGGCGTAGGTTTTGTCTAGTTTAAACTAACTATACTAGAACAGCCAACTTTGGAGTACCTGTTGTCTCCAGTTATCTTGACTTGTGCCACGTGTGAATCAAGATAACTAGAGACAACAGGTACTCCAAAGTTGGCTGTTCTAGTATAGTTAGTTTAAACTAGACAAAACCTACGCCAAGTGACGTCATATACCAGAATCGCATTTTTATTCCAGAATACTGCTGAATTATATTCTAGTTTTGGACTATACCAATAAATCTACTAAATATGGTGTTTTCATTTTAGCACAATTATAGCGCTTTTCTCACGATTAGTTTCCCCGTTGGTTGTAAAGCATATCAGTCATTCATTGAAGCTTGAATATTCCATCTTATTCTGCTAGCGTGCCGGTGGCTTTGAACCGAAAGGCACCACCCCCAGAATTAATTTATCCATGGCGTGGTTGATATTGAGAACACACACCTCAGACAATTTTTGCGAATTAAGGCCTTATACCCACAATGTGAACTTGGTCAGCATGTCATTGATGCAATCTGGTGATTATTGTTAGCATGTGCGTTTGTCCCCTGTCAATTATCATATTGTATGTTGTTTCTGTGTGCTATATGTAATCATGTCATACTGTGCCATTCACCAATTTATGGACAATTTGGTAATTGCTTGCCCATTGTATCATGGCTGGGCAGTAGTGGTAGTAGGGTAAGAGGGAGTTTCCAAACACTTAATGCATGGAACAAATTGCTCTACTACTGCTTTTGTGTGGCCAAACCAGTAATTATACTGTTTACTGAATTTAAAAAAATGAAGATGGTATCCATATTCAGATGGTTCCCTCTATCAAAGTCATCTAACCACTCACATAGATCTACTTTAAAACATAATTGTTTTGTAGTGTTGTGCCATATTCTGAACATGATAAGAAAGTGGTTGTGCAGGATTACTTCACTCTAGCTGTTGTGGTACCAATTATTAGTAGCCACTAAAAATACTGGTGTAATTGCAAAAAAATATGAGACCTTAAAATAAATTTTCATGGAAATATGTACTTTTTAGTTGATATTTGAATTCTTGATATGCCTTTCCAATGCAAAGTTGATTGATGTGGTTAAAATGTGACCACTCTCACCTGTACTGTGTGAGATGTGATTTAAGGGTTCATTATTGCAGTTTTGAGTGTTTACAAGTGACGTTTTGCACATTTTTACCTAGGCAAAGCTAAAATGAGGTTGTGATAAGTTAGGCATTTCTTTAGCTTCCTCAATTTTCAGATCGAGTTGTTCATGAATGTGTTTTTTTTTATTGGAAGCTAATTTGTGTTCTCTTCTGAAGAGAGGCAAGGCTGGAGCTGTGTGAGGTTTTTACAATTGCACCTGCAGAAGAAGATTTGCATTTTAGTTGAGGTGGCATTTCAATAAAAAAAATTGTAAGTGCATGTTTCTGAATGTCATTAAGATGATATGACCATTGTATTCCAGTGCAAATGCATGCTTTTCAGTTTGTAAGTGAAGTAATGCGAAATGTGTTGCTTTGAGTGGGGTAATTGGTAATGAAGGATAATGTTAAATGTATAAACAGTGCATCCAAACCAATGTCATCCATTGAATATCTTTGACATCGCATATGCAACAATGCTGGTTGAGTTATCACCACAATCCTTCCACAGTCCAAACCTAACCTACCTCTTTTTCAGGAAAAACACTGTTGTTTCTATTTTATCCTCCAAATTCCAAAAACCTTGGTATTTATATATAAGAAGCCCCAATGAAGACAATTTTTTAGACAGATGTATGGACTGAACTTCTTGAAGCTTACTAGCAACTTCTTCCCAGTATCCTAAAAATAATTTTCCATAAACTGTGTTGAATGAAGAACGAGGCTACTTGGGAGTAGTGAAAGATCAGAAGAAGACAGGATAGGCAGTCATGCACAGAAAGCCAAAACCAGGTTTAATTATACCCCAAAAAAGTGAATACATATATTTGCATGTGGCTATTTCTAACATTTTTTATCATGATATTCCAGCAGAATAATCGCCAGCCCTTTCTACATGGAGTAATGATAACAGATTCAGCCTAGGATACAAAATGTGTGCTTCCATTTACTGAGATTCCATGTCACGAGGTTAATTAATATACGTTGCACAATTGATGCGAGTGTGTAATTAAGGTACAATGGATCTACCATTTCCTTCGTGAATCACGTTCAACATCCAGCATACAATATCAGTAGGTTTTAGATGACCGAACATGAGTATGTTTTAGGAGGTCCAACATCAGTTGTTTAGGTTAGATTCAGTTAGGATATTTTTGTAATTTGACATCAGTGTTCTTTGTTAGCCACCAAAAACCCCATTTCCCCACACTTTCCATATTTTCCATATTATTCCATATTCTCCCCACACTTTCCATAACCTCTTATGTCTTATGGCGTGGGGGATAGCATGTACTGTCATTGTCAACATTAGTGTTTTTCCTAGTGTTTGAAAAATCTTAGTTGAAGGATATTAATATTATTTTTTAGTGAAATTACTTTTTTCTAGATATCAGCACATGAACTTGGACTGCCGATTTGCTGAGATTTCATTTCCCATACAAGTGAATATCAGCTTCCTTCAAATCACATCAGATAATGATGTGAATTGAAGAAATGTTAAATGCTAAGCGTGGCGGTGGGGGAATGATGTGTGGTCTGGTCCATGACCAGAAAGAAACCAGCGGACCGATCGCTGGGCACCCATTTGCGTATCCAGTAGATGAACCACGAGAAGCGTTCTGGACTCTCCTCCTAAGCCTTAGCGACCTGACGGTTCCCACCGAGGAATTCTTCCACACATTCAGAGAGATGGATGCAGCGTTTTGTGTTCACCATGACCAAGAACCCAACAATCTCAGCAGACATCCAGAGGTCATTGAAAGTTACCGCCAGGTGTTGGAATCCAGATCCAATTCCACAGATAAAATATAATTAAGTGCTTTGCGAGGATCCGGACATTCATTCATATCGGGCTGGTGAACAAGGTGAACGTCGCAAAGCTCGCAAAGCGGCAGCAGCGGAAAGCCGAGCAGTTTGCTCAGTGACTGCGAAGTATGGGCCGCACTTGGGCGATACTTCACATTCAGATCAGTGTTTGAATCTTTCATTGTTTGGACGTATAGGTTGGACATCACCTGCCGTTGATCATGTAGCAGCATATCAGGACTTTCTACACAAATATTACACGAGACTAAACGTACGTGTTGCCGTCGCACCGAGTGTATGTCAAGCTTAACAGCTGATATGTGCCTGTGTTTGTGAAGTCGGTAGAGCGCAGCCTGTAGGTTTACGCGTACCCATCGTCCCACTACGGTGCTCGTGAGTAGTCTGTGTATGTATGCATGTCGAGTTCTTCTCAGCCACAGATGTCACGATGAGGATGTTCCATCTATTCTTTCCAGTTCGTCCGATTTTATAAGGTGCCAGATATGTACGTACTGGTGTACTGGTACTGGTGCCAGATATGTACGTACATATGCCAGATATGTACGTTAGGTATTGTAATGTATTGCCGCAATGCAATCTCAATAAGTACCGTGGCTTATCTGCACCTGCTACCGATAACCTCTTATGTCACGTGTCTGGTGGAGCCGCGGTAGCCTAGTCCGTAGGGTGTTGGGCTTTTGACCGCAAGATTATGGGTTCGAGTCCCGCAACCAGCGGAATTACCGAGTCCACCCGCGACCAATCGGATTGAGAAGTTGGCGACGCTATATTGCCTTGCAGTTAATTACGTCGTAAAGGAACCCAAGGTTCTTTGTCTGCTTCAGGTGTTTGCTTCTCCCAATATATGTCTTGCGTTGTGCTTCCTCAATGTATCGTTTTAATACGCACTCTGTAGGGCGCCGGAATATATATATATATATATATATATATATATATATATATATATATATATATATATATATATATATATATATATATATATATCATATATTCATGTGCGCGAAATGACGAACGCAGTCCATGCGCCCAAAATGAACATTCACTTCCACCACAGAGTACACAACCGAGAAACAATCGGCAGTGGGAGTGAGGGCCTTCCTCAATCTTGGCAGTCTCGTCTTCTCCAGATACATGCTCCTCGTATTAAAGTCTGATCGATAAACAACTTTTGTTGCCGTATTTATGTCGTGCTGTACTGCAAAATGCGTTTTTTTTTTTAATTTAAAATTTAGTCTCAGTTGTTGCTGGGGTGGCTTTAGTGACCAGGGTTCAATTGCTAAGTAGAGCTTGTTGCGTGAACCCTCGCCCAACCACCCGATCCACGAATTCCTTTTCAACGGCAGAATTTTGATCGAAAGTTTAACGTGCCGTCAATACACCGACACGGCCGCCCGGTAGCTCGTCCCCGGCCTTATCGGGCCAACTGCCAACTCACACTCCCGACCGGGGTCTAAAGGCGAGCGCGCGAAGCGACCCGGACCATGTGTTGCCAGGACAGGGGAGACCAGCACAGGCCAGCGCTCTAACCAACTGAGCTACCTGGGTGGCATTTCAGGTTGCACGACGCGAATAAAGAAAGCATATTTTAAAAGTAAAATATTTTCCTTAGTTAAAAATAGAACACATTTAGTTAAAAAGATGTATGGTATTACGTGGCAATTGTCCATTCCAACCACAAATTAAGCTGTTATTAAAGTTGCTTCCGAGCTGGTCTGGCATAGAAATTGCTGTTACCCCTGCATTATTGCATGCATGACAGAAGTTTGATTCACATGGCGTCAGCGACGCAGCCAATTCATTTCGACTGAAAATGCCGAATAACGGTGTACGAACATGGACAAAGCCACGGTGGGGAATGAACGGGGATGCTTCCCCAATCTTGCCAAGTTCCGCGTTAAGCCTTTGACAATGCATGATAATCGAACCGAAATCCTCATGCGGGCATCGGAAATCCGTCTTAGCGCTTACGGGTTCCACAAAGTTGTTGCCGAATCTAAATCGAGCGTTCATGGTACGAAAAGCATGATTTTTTTTTTATTTTGCGCCGGCACTCCAGAAAGTTCAGGATTGTCACCGAAATATTTTAGCAAACGTCTGCTCCTGTTAAAGCAATGCTTGTCGCAGTCCTGGTGGCGTGTGTTCGCCGTGTATCGTAAAAGGCGTGGAACCGAGCTTAGAACTGGCATCGCTCTGACTCCAGCTCGGGTCCAGTCATTTGACTGTTCGGCAGCATGCACAATTGTTGGTTTTGTCACCTTGATAATCATGCACTGTTATTATATGCACACCTCTAGGAGCAGGGACTAATGTTGGTGGGCGTGTACTGGTGGGAGGGGAAAGGATAACCGTTAGTTTTTAGCTCAATATTTGTAATGCACTGCCGTAGTGCCACAAATAATTAAATTCAGTGGATCCTGTCTCCTGTCCCACCCCCGATGGTCCGCCGCCCGTGTCAGGAAGGGACTGTGGGCCTGTACACTGCCATAAGCGGTGACGTGCTCCGCGCTTCCTATGCCTGGCTGATTAGAAGAAGTGCCCAACCATAAATTTATGGTGGCAGAACCCCAGCCTTGCAGAATATCTGCGCATTTCCCTTCCCTTTATGAAAAAGATCGTCCCATGTGAACAGTGTCTTAATTCACTGTTACTTATTAGAAGGACTTGCCACGACGCGCACAAAAAGCTGCCGGACTCCAGGCTCGAACCGGCCACCACCAAGTCGGCAAACCGACGCGCTACCAACTGCGCTACCAACACCGAGTCGCTCCGCCCGCTTAAGTTAAATAGTGTCGATGGATATGACATGTGTCTAAATAACACCATTTTGCACAATAACTAACATATTCATGTGAAAGTCTCCCATGATTATCGAAATACCATGAAACAAGCTTTCAGATGACGTATAATTTGCACCACTGACATATACTTGTTAGTCAGGAACGTACGCGGAAAAGTACCATTTCTTGCTGTCGTGATAATCTGCTGAACCCAAATCAGCGCCCAGATGACGTCCCCGGCTGCCAATGAACATTGACAGGGGCCGGTGTGAATCCCCGAACTTGGGGAATCCCCGAGCTGGCGTTTGGATAGGTGGCCTGGCAGGGGCCGCGGCTGTCCGCTGTGAGGGTGATGGAGGGGGTGTTGGTGGTGGCGGTATTTGTCTATGGCGGTGTAAAATAATTCACCATGTGGCCTGGAAAGTCACACTTAATGGAATTGTGCTATTTCATCCTTGTCTTAGGTTTTTAATATTTTGCCACATGTGTGGGCAGTCATTATACACACAACTGCTAAATAATGTAAAATGCATGTGACTGAAGTGAAAGGCATTTCACTTTTTTAATCCTGAAGTGGCTATCCTTCATTTTCTTCCAATCTCTCACTATTCCAAAGCAACTTATTTCTTCATCCACACAGTTAATGGTGAAGTAATTTTAGGACACTGGTCTATGGAGTATTGACATGGGTCCGGTTGGTATTACTGCATGTATTTTCAAATCCGATATCGGTGCTATGTGCAGGTCATGCAGTATTTTTTCCCTTGGACTCCATTGCATTGCAAGGAAAAAGGGAGAGACACTTTCTGAACATGATGTTGGCATTGTGACCAATCATTTCCATGGGGAATGCGTAATTTTCAGTTTATGAACCATTGCATCATAATTGATCGGTATCATTGCAGTTCTAGATAACCACGAAACAAACTGTACTCACGTTTTACTTCCATGAAGATGTGCCCCTAAACCAAAATGCCTCCATGAAGCATGCAAATGGGTTAGGGAGGTAGGCCTACGTACCTATGTGGGTAAATTTGCAGTTTAGTGTAATTTTTGGCAGCAAATTTTGTTTCTCCAATGCAATGTTCAACTTTCCATCTTTCATGATATAAGCAATCAATAACTTCCCATCTAGTGAAGGGTGCTTGATCATATCTGAGTGCAAGTATTTCTATAAGTGCAACATTCAGCTTGATGGGAATATTTCCCAAAAATTGGAAATATTTTAACATTTTTGTATTAAAAAAGTAATGGCAAAGATATAACTTAACATGGCCTAGCCTAATAGTTTTCCAGTAAATTTGTATTTTAAGATAATTATTAAAACTTGAAAATGTTTCCAACTGAAGAGAAAAGCTTGTCCAAGCCTAACAAGCCTAACAACTTCACTTGCTTCATGTAGGGAGAATATGTGTAAGATGTGTCTTATGGTCTGGGCTAGGTTTGGTGGTATTACTGTTCTTCAGGTTATTCATGAAACAAGCTTGGCACACATTTTGCCTCCATGATGCAAATAAAAGGGGTAGGTTTCATTAGGTTAGGTTGTTTTTATTTTAGGTATTTTTGCAGTTTAAGGTGACCACAAAACAAGTTTTACACAAAATGTACCTCCATGAATCATACAAAGAGGTTAGGTTTGGTTAAGTTTGCATGCTTTGGGCTTTTGTGGTAAGTTTGATCCAGGGATACAATATGTTTCCATGCAATAGGGGTCCAGCAATGAAAGGGGGTGGTGTAATGCTCTATATGAATAGCTTATTCAGTTCTCAAAAAGTAGCAGGTGGGGATAAAAATGTGTCTGTGGAGTCCATTTGGCTTGATGTCGCTGTCGGAAAAGGCAACAGCAATGCTCTTAGGATAGGAGCTTTCTACCGATCAGGAACCCTGCCAAATTCTCACCAACTGGAGCTTGACAAGGTGATTTATGAGGAAATCAGTAGAAACTTTAAGAGGAAGTGCCTTATTCTCGGTGACTAGTCTAAAAGGTTATGAAAATGCTGGTGTTGGCTGCCCATCATGCAAAATGTTTAGGAAATGCCTTGAAGAGGACCTGTTCTTACACCAGTTTGTATTGGAACCTACCAGACATGGTTCATTCTTGGACCTTGTATTCTCAGATTTAAGTGACTTGGTTCAAGACTTGACTCTAGGCGAAACTCTGGGAAAAAGTGACCATAACATGGTTAGATTCAAGGCACATGTAGGGGAAATTATCAAGGATAATTTGGGAAAGGTTCCAAATTTCAACAGAGGAGACTTTAACTGCATGAGAGCAGCTTTAAGTGCCATCAGATGGGAAGAAGAATTCTCCAATTTAAATGCCTGTGAAATGTGGGAAAAGTTCAAATCTTACTTGAAGGAAACTCAGATTAGACATGTCCCCCAAAAGCAAGGACACAAAAGAAGGATAGGAAAGCCAGCATGGCTTACACCAGATGTGATAAAAGCAATTAAGGCTAAGAAACTGCATTTAGAGTTTTTAAAGAAGCCTCAAATGTTGTTAATCTAAAGGCGTATTGAAAAGCTAAAGACACTGTGAAGCAAAAAACCAGAGCAGCAAAGTGAGCAAAAGAACTGGATTTAGCTAGAAACTGTAATGGGGACAGTAAAAAGTTCTTTAGTTTCTACAAGCTGAGTAAATTCGGATTTAAGTGACTTGGTTCAAGACTTGACTGTAGGCGAAACTCTGGGAAAAAGTGACCATAACATAGTTAGATTCAAGGCACATGTAGGGGAAACTATGAAGGATAATTTGGTAAAGGTTCCAAATTTCAACAGAGCAGACTTTAACGGCATGAGAGCGGCTTTAAGTGCCATCAGATGGGAAGAAGAATTCTCCAATTTAAATGCCTGTGAAATGTGGAAAAAGTTCAAATCTTACTAAAGGAAACTCAGATTAGACATGTCCCCCCAAAAGCAAAGACGCAAAGAAGGGTAGGAAAGCCAGCATGGCTTACACCAGACGTGATAAAAGCAATTAGGGCTAAGAAAACTGCATTTAGAGTTTTTAAAGAAGCCTCAAATGTCATTAATCTAAAGGCGTATCGAAAAGCTAGAGACACTGTGAAGCAAAAAACCAGAGCAGCAAAGCGAGCAAAGGAACTGGATTTAGCTAGAAACTGTAATGGGGACAGTAAAAAGTTCTTTAGTTTCTACAAGCTGAGTAAAGTTTCTAACACAATTGGTCCACTGGAAGTAAATGGGACTACATTGGGTGAGGATAGTGAGATGGTTGAGGAGCTGAGCAAGCAGTTCAAATCAGTGTTTACATTGGAAGATATGACCAATCTGCCGACCGTACACCATAGTTCAGTGACATGGGATCTGACAAATGATGTTGATTTCATTGGTAGTGATGTTGTTTACAATCATATCAGGAAAATAAAGCCAAATAAGGCAGCAGGACCTGATGATATTTATGCTAGGGTGCTGCGGGAAACTGAAAAGGAACTGGCATTTCCACTTAGTATAATATTTTGTAGATCAGTTTCACATAATGAAATTCCAACCGATTGGAAAAGGGCAAATGTAGTTCCTATTTTCAAGAAAGGAGAAAGAGGGAAAGTTGAAAACTATAGGCCAATAAGTCTCACATCCCTAGTCTGCAAGGTACTCGAATCAATTATCAAGGATAGAATAGTTAGTTATCTGGAAGGTAGCAGATTGATTCAAGATACTCAACATGGATTTAGAAAAGGACGATCGTGTCTCACAAACCTCTTGGACTTTTTGAACTTCGCCACAGAACAATTTGATCAGGGAAATCAGGTTGATGTAGCATATCTTGACTTTAGTAAGGCCTTTGACAAGGTACCCCATAAACGGTTAATGATACAGCTTCAGTCCCATGGTATTGCAGGTAGCATCTTAAAATGGATAGAGTTGTGGCTTTCAGATAGACAGCAAAGAGTGATGCTAAATGGTACAAAGTCATCATGGCAAAATGTTCTTAGTGGAGTCCCCCAGGGGTCAGTACTAGGGCCATTACTGTTCATTATATTTGTAAATAACATTGAAAGTGGCCTAAGCAGTAAAGTTTTGAAATTTGCGGATGATTTGAAGGTCTTTAGGGCAATAACAGGTCAGGATGAGCATATCTCGCTGCAAAAAAACTTAGACGAACTTGTGAAGTGGTCCGAAGAATGGCAAATGAAATTTAACTTTGATAAGTGCAAAATCATGCATGTAGGTAAGCAGCATATGAAGGCTCCATACTTGATGGGTGGCCAAGTGCTATCAGTGACTCAACAGAAGGATTCATGTGTTATTCTAAACACAAAACTGGGGGCATCAGAACAGACCAAGGAAGCCAAGAAGAAGGCACTGAGAATGCTTGGGGCAATAAATAGGAATGTATCATACAGAAGTGAGGAAGTGATCAGGAAGCTTTACTGTGCATACGTCAGGCCACATTTGGAATACTGCACCCATGCTTGGACTCCTAGCTATGAAAAAGACTGTTGGCTTTTAGAGAGAGTACAAAAGAGGGCTACAAAAATGGTTAATGGCATATGGGGCATTCCACGTCAACTCGCACAAGAATTGGCTATTTTGAACCCGACCCCCTCCGATTTTGATGAAAATTGATACACCTGTAGTGCCAAGTGAACGAACCTCACACGCAAATTTTCAGCCCTGGGTGACCTCTGGGGTCAGATTTAGAGGTCATCCTAGGTCGCCTATTTTTACCGACTTGACAACAATCAAATGCATATATCTTAGATGTTCATTAACTTAGTGGAACGACATTGATGTTAAAGTGCGCAGAAATCCTTGGCCATTCAGAAATATGGCAAAAGTTGCACGTGACCCCTCCGTGACCCTTGACCTAACGAGGTCAAAGTATACAAATGCATTTTTATATATGTTTGCCTGCCCCTAATTCGACGTAACGTGGCTGAATTAATGGTCGTGATATTATCTAAGAACGTGCAAAAAAGAAAGGCGGAGACTCTAAAACTTTTTGAGATATCGGCTTTTGAGTAGGTATTGTCATAGGACCAAATCAAAGCATGCCCCGAGGCTATTTACCATATCATCGATGATAACTCTGGTTTCCTTGGTCCGATTATCGTCAAATTTGGTGGGCGAATCATCGGTGGCAAGCTGAACTATTCTCCAGATTTTCAAGTTGACCTGACCTCACATGACCTGGCAGTGACCTCTCCATTACAAGCCAACAGGGAAACAAAAATATTTTCCTGAACAAAAAACGCTGAATTTGGCTCGTACAGGCTATATTACCTAGTTTTAGGTTAGGCTACTCCAAACGAGCCACGTTTGATTTTGAACAAGTGTCCTCTGCACGGTCACGTGAGGTCACTATGAGGTCATGTCACACTTTCGTCAATAACTTTATATAGAATCAAGATAGAGAAATAATTTTAATGCCACCAAGATCCTCTGGTTAATCATGATGTATAATATGATCTAGCTAGGTCATCACTTGACCTCGGTTTAGGGTGACCTGGAGGACAACTGGGGTCAGGATCAAATGTTCAGCTAGCTAAGTCATGTGATACATCAATCAACGCGGCCTGACGAGGAAAATACGATTGTAACAAAATTATATTTCTATCTTTATTTTGGCAAAAGTTATTCGCAAAAAAATATGTTTCCTCGGTTTTTATAGCCTGAATATATTGTTTCAGCTCGCGTGCGTTTCGTGCTAACATTTTATCGGGAGGGCCAGTAAATTTTTCTGAGATGCACATAGCCGCGACCATAAAACGAGTTGAACAGCAGTACAGTATATTCACGAAGAACTACCAACCTTTTTCGCCACACGTACCTCACGGCCCGGCTCGCTGCCGGAAAGCCATCTCACAACCACCATACCATTACGTGGAGACGGAGTAACATGATGGACATTCCTTGTTCCCGGTATTGTGTGAGCAGCTGCGAATCTGTCGTTCAACGCTTTGGTTTCTTTGACCCACTCGGTTTTGGGAAAATACTCCAGCACGTGCCGGTGGCATGGTTTTTTACAAACTGGTCCGGTGTCTCAATCAGAGTTCCTTGCAGACTTGCCTTTTTAGCTAACCTTTTCAACGTCCCACCATTGCCATCACACGGTCCCTTTCCGTGAGCGGTTGCGAAGAAATGCCACTCGGCGTCTATTCCAAAGTCGACGGAATGCTCTGCCAAATTTAGGAAATTCTTACAATTTTTGTATTGCGAGGCAGCCCCATCTGAAAAATAAAATATCTTCGGGGGGCGCTGGCCTAATTCTGTTTCCAGGCGCTCAGTGAGTTTTCCTTGAAACAGGTGGACAGCCACAGTATCATGCGTCAGGCAGTCGGAAATGGCAGAGTAAGAAAAATGTTTGAGGTCCCCTGCGTTGTTTCGCCAATAAGCCACAAACGGATGGATTGTCACCTGCAGTTTGTTCCAGTGATGGGACTGTACCTCATCATGTGTAACCATAGGGTAGTTTTCGGAAAAATCTCCAATAACAATTACCTCTGCAGGAGCTAGTGTTTCCTTTAGGCCTTTCAGATTATTGCCTTGGGCACGGGCGACAAAATCATGTTTTACAAGTATTTCCAGCTGCTCGCAAAATGATCGCACAAAATCTTCAGAAGTTTGCGTAACCACCTCTAAGGTGGACCTATCAGTGTTAGTCCACTTTCGGTACTCAATGTTATCGATTTCTCGGTTATCATACTCAGCCAAAATTTGTTCGCCGAATTCCGACACTTTTGGGCATTCTTCACATTTACGCTCCTTACAAAGGAACGATGGCGGGTTACACTGAACCTGAGCCAAACAATGATGATAGGATGCCAGCTGAACCCCATTCACAGTGATGTCGCTTACCTTGCCACCAGCCATCATTAACTTCACGTTCTCATGATGCACGCATTCGCACACACAATGGGTACCGCTCGCACCTGCCAGTACACATTCCCCCGGACGTAGCTCCGCAAATTTGGAAAAACCTATTTTTTGTTGCGGGTACAGATCCTTAAAACACCGATAGGCCTCTTATAGGTTGCAGAGGATAAGGCGTTTCTGTACTCGCTCCCTTTTGCCTGTAATTTTGCTCCGGACAGAAACGAAGTCTTTAGTTCCAGGCATTGCACGACTCACGTCTTCGCTTCTGTAGAAGTCCCTCACTAGTTCTGCAGTCTCACTTTTAAGCACTTTTCCAGGCCTCGGATTCGGAACCGAGAGGCACCCTGACGCTTCTTGCAAGCGTTTGGCGCACCTTGCTTGATGGTGCGACGCAAATTTGACGATAATCGGACGAAGGTAACCAGAGTTATCATCGATGATATGGTAAATAGCCTCGGGGCATGCATCCATTTGGTCTTTTGACAATACTCAAAGGCCGATATCTCAAAAAGTTTTCAAGTCTCCGCCTTTCTTTTTTGCAGGTTCTTAGATAATATCACTACCATTAATATAGCACAGTTTCGTCGAATTAGGGGCAGGCAAACATATATAAAAATATATTTGTATACTTTGACCTGGTTAGGTCAAAGGTCACGGGGTGGTCACGTGCAACTTTTGCCATATTTCTTAATGGCCCAGGGCTTCTGCGCACTTTGACACCAATTTCATTCCGCTAAGTTAAATAACACCTGAGATATTTGCAATTTATTGATGTCAAGTCCGTAAAAAATCGTGACCTAGGATGACCTCTAGATCTGACCCCAGAGGTCACTCTGGGCTAAAAGTTGGCGTGTGGGGTTCTTTCACTTGGTACTGCAGGTGTACCAATTTTCATCAAAATCGGAGGGGGTCGGGGAATTTCTTGTGCGATTTGACGTGGAATGACCCA
>JAOTOL010000325.1:0-46037 GCA_034440575.1 Imbricaverruca yamaguchii | reverse complement strand
GTTTTATTACATAAATTTTCATATATTTATTATAACACTTAAATATAATATTCCACTGGCACAAAGTAGCTGATTTCTTTTTATACAAGTAAGTTGACTTCCAACAACATTTCTCGGTCTGCTGTATCCGCTATAAAATAAAATTAAAAGAAAACTTTAAAACTTAAAATTTTGAAATTGAAAAAAAATTGGGGAAATTGTTATGGCGCTGGTAAATTTCGCTATCCTTTTCTTGTGTGTGTGTGTGTGTGTGTGTGTGTGTGTGTGTGTGTGTGTGTGTGTGTGTGTGTGTGTGTGTGTGTGTGTGTGTGTGTGTGTGTGTGTGTGTGTGTGTGTGTGTGTGTGTGTGTGTGTGTGTGTGTGTGTGTGTGTGTGTGTGTGTGTGTGTGTGTGTGTGTGTGTGTGTGTGTGTGTGTGTGTGTGTGTGTGTGTGTGTGTGTGTGTGTGTGTGTGTGTGTGTGTGTGTGTGTGTGTGTGTGTGTGTGTGTGTGTGTGTGTGTGTGTGTGTGTGTGTGTGTGTGTGTGTGTGTGTGTGTGTGTGTGTGTGTGTGTGTGTGTGTGTGTGTGTGTGTGTGTGTGTGTGTGTGTGTGTGTGTGTGTGTGTGTGTGTGTGTGTGTGTGTGTGTGTGTGTGTGTGTGTGTGTGTGTGTGTGTGTGTGTGTGTGTGTGTGTGTGTGTGTGTGTGTGTGTGTGTGTGTGTGTGTGTGTGTGTGTGTGTGTGTGTGTGTGTGTGTGTGTGTGTGTGTGTGTGTGTGTGTGTGTGTGTGTGTGTGTGTGTGTGTGTGTGTGTGTGTGTGTGTGTGTGTGTGTGTGTGTGTGTGTGTGTGTGTGTGTGTGTGTGTGTGTGTGTGTGTGTGTGTGTGTGTGTGTGTGTGTGTGTGTGTGTGTGTGTGTGTGTGTGTGTGTGTGTGTGTGTGTGTGTGTGTGTGTGTGTGTGTGTGTGTGTGTGTGTGTGTGTGTGTGTGTGTGTGTGTGTGTGTGTGTGTGTGTGTGTGTGTGTGTGTGTGTGTGTGTGTGTGTGTGTGTGTGTGTGTGTGTGTGTGTGTGTGTGTGTGTGTGTGTGTGTGTGTGTGTGTGTGTGTGTGTGTGTGTGTGTGTGTGTGTGTGTGTGTGTGCACTTGTACTTCGTGCAAACCGAGGCCATTTTCTGTTTGCACACCTGACAACCGAGGACGTGATGTGTATAGCGAGGACGTTTTTGACGTCCTCGGTTTTCAAACTTCGTCTGAGGCATTGCCAGATGCTTGCCAGTCCCCAGACGGATTTTTTCGCCATCCTCGGTTTTGACCATATATGTGACCGTGTGTGTCCAGCAGGTGTGTATGTGTGTACTACGTAGACAAAGTGTGAGCAAGCCGAAAGTTACAGTGCAGACGCGTCGCGCTCATGTTTGCAACTTGACACCACTCATGCTTGCAGCCTGCTGCAAGGCAGGACGGGCCGGTCGTCGGTAGGGTGCCGAGTTGGCTTCCGCCGACTCGGCTGGCGGTGGGCGGCCGGCGGCCGGCACACGCGTTTGAGGAAACGAATTGGCGCTTCGGTTAGGCCGATTTTTTACCAGTATTGTGGGATAGGACAGGGCTGAGGATTGGAGGTTAGGAGCTGCGACAGCTATTATGGACAAACTTTGCAATTGGTCGTTAGCGCAACAGAGGGTAGGAACATCTCGTGCGCCACAAAAGATTTAAGCGAAGTACGTTTTGAAACATCTTTGGGCCTACATCTTAACCCGCGCCGTCTCAGAGGAGGATGCGTGTTTTTGCATCCCTTAAGGTTTTCCGCGGATAGTAAAAAAAATAAAAACAGCGCACGGCAGCGCGCCAAAATTCGGCATACCTATTCCCACATCAAGTTGTTATTTTGTGTGGAAATTTTGAAGTCGGGTCATTCACGGGGCCGAACTAGTCAAGGTCAAGTCAGGTCACCTCCAAAAATGTTCAACCAGTCGTCACACTTTAGCGGGTAAAGATATTTGAATGCACATTCAGCGTTTAATTTTCTTTATGGACGCAACGAAACGCACCAGAGGTATGGTTGAACTTTCGCCTTTTTTATGGCATATTTGTTTAGCATATTTGCCTATTTAGGCTAAAATCGAAAATTGTGGCTCAAGTAAGCAATTTGCATGGGGCGACGTTTACCTGAAACAACTTCTCTCGGTATGTTTTATCTATTAGAAACATAAAAAAGTATTTAAGAATTGAACTAAAAATTGAGCAACATAAAAACAATTGGTATATTTGGGTGGGCGAACATTTTGCACAATGCCAATTTCGTCTTTCTATTCTGATTCCAATTAAGTTTTCTCAACGAAATTGAACTCCACCAAACATACATGACGTCAACCGTGACCACATAAACCCCCTCAGTAGGATGTTGGGGTGGTTTTTAGCCGTACTCGTCGAGCGCTTTCCAATGAGACATCTTTCGGTTTCGTGCGACGTTTGGTTTGGAGATTGGAGGGGTATATAATGAATCCCTCCTGAGACGGGGTGTGAGGATCTGACCTGAATGACGGGGAGGGTTAACGTATTACTTCCGGATTGAATGTTTTATCGTTAAATCCGTCGCACTGACCACGAATGACTTCGTTCAGATTCCTAAACATAGATTATCATCATCATATTACGTTGCTGCAGGAAACCCACTCCAATATTCAAGATGATAACGTTCTGGAAAAAATAATTGGAATGAGACATATCCCTCACATATGGTGAAAGGAAACCTGTTTCTGATATACTGCCATTCCTTCCATCTTTTCCTGAACTGGTCCGCAAGATGAAAAATGTTCTTGTGGATGCCAAAGGAAGTTTATTAGTCGCTAAGTTGACCTTCGAATGTCCTAGAAGAAACCATTGGAGCTGTGCGCTTCAACCCAGCTTTACAATTTGGGTCAAGTCTTCTATTTTACCATCTTTCCCACATTGGCTGAATGGATTGCTTCCAAATGAATTAAATTGCATGCATATTCGTTCATCCTCTTCAGGCTGGCATCATCACAAGACCTGTTACTTAGACTGATCTGCTTTAGCAAACATTTTTTATCATATATGGGTGAGCCTAGGCCAGGTTAAGCGAGCACGAAGGAAAGTTGCCAATATGCCAATAAGCGTACTTAATTTTGTACTGAAGCAACATGTACAATAGCACATTGATGCAGTCCACGTCGTTTGCTTTGCCCATGATGCGGCAGGGGTGACGGTTGCATGCCACCGTTTCTTATTTTTGGGGGAGGGAAATCATTACACAAAAGCATTCCGAACTTAGCGGAATTTGGCTTCATGTGCATTAACCTCCGCCCGTGTTGGGGCTGCGAGGGGTTAGGCCGGTGTCAATGCATCCATTTTTTCGCGACTACGGAGGAACGGCGTGGGTTTGGGCGCCGCTGCTTGATGGGACCATCTATTGCGGACTTGATCAAATGAAAAATGCAAATGCCTGATCATATAACTGCGCTATGACGCCATAGGCGGAAATATATCTGTTGTTGTTAAGGCAAGTGTGAATTATTGGCAATCAACGTCACTTGTTGCCCACACATAAAAAATGTTGGATACGGTGAGATGATAGGCATCTAAGCTCATGTGCGTACATCAGCTTGTTTCCAAAGTGATTGAAAGTTGCTGACGTATCTGGACCTATGATAATCATTTTCAGCTTCTGAGCTACTCGGGGTTTAGGCCGAGATACATATACTGAGAGTTTCGGTTGGCTGGTAGGTTGGTTATTGGAGTTTAAGGGCTCATCGACTGCATCGGTCATTCAGCGCTAATATCATCGTCAGTCAAATAGTAAAATGCTAGCAAAAGTCAGTCAGAATTGAATATCACGGGGTTAAGTACAAATGATACCTTAACATGCTACGATTCTCATTTCGTCCGGTTTAAAATCGAGTTAATGAATATATCACAGTGTAAATCAAAGAAACCGTGATTTCTGATTGGAAGCGGAAAAGCCCTCCCAGTTGAACAATTGATGACTTCCCTAAGTGAGAGAGAGAGAGAGAGGTATATCCAAAATGACGCCTTCGCTCATGGTTAAGTCGGCTGCAGGCAATCAGTACGTGACTGAGAGTTTCGGGGCATTCGGACTTCGGATGCTTCGCACTGCATGAGTTCAGTATAGTGAACTCCGGCGTAGGCCTATAGCAACACTTATAATATCTAAATTTAGGTCTATGAATCCCATGAGAACGAAATAATCGGTTCTCTATTCCAAAATGATCAGAGCCAAGTAATTAGGTAGACCAAAAAGGCGCAGCTCAAGAAATAGTTTACGTACACTGATCTTTATTGACAACGTTTTATCTAGAATGGTAGATGCAATCCCTAAATCACCAGGCATCTCCTATATCAGTGAGGGACGCCCCAGTGCCAGTCAGGCTGTCCTCATTTTCCCGCGAGAGCCTCCTCTGTCAGATGGCTTCCTACGCCGATCACGGGGCCTCCTATGTCCGTCAGAGGCCTTCTGTATTGGTCATGGTAGTCCTTGTGTCTGTGATGAGCCTTCTGTGTCAGTTACCTCTTGTATCGGAGAGAGTCGTTCCGGGTCGGTTTAAGAGCCTCCCGTGTCCCTCAACAACACAATTTTTATGGAGATTAGTGTGAATTTCCAAAACCTGAGTGAAAGTATTCATTGTCAGGGCCATTTTTTGTCACCTCGTCTTTAATTTTGATGAAGTGGTAGGCGCAGGCACATATGTTCATTCAGTTCCATCAACTTTAACCTCATAATTTACATTGACTGATGTGGCAGGACGCATCATGAGGTGTGGGGATGCTGTAGCGGACAAGGAACTTCAGATTTCTTGCGTCGTGGTCACTATTGAGCATACCACGGCATTTGCTAACGTAGGCGAAAGAACGCGAACAACTAACAAGTATACTTCTGAAACGTAACGCAGTGGTGACGACTTCTTTACCATTCCTTGGGCCGACATGATGAATGTGTCTGGCACTTTCAAATGTATGAATCATGATTCCTTGTCAGATGCTGAGGTCACACACCTCGTAATGGACCTGTCCAGGCGAGTGCATGTCAGTACTGTCGTCAGGGATGCATGAACCGGAGGAAGGGGGACACGGCGGGAGTACCCCTGACACTGCCAAAATATTGTATACACATTTCATACATAATAGCCATGGCTTGGATGAATTCATAAGCACTGCTCCTCGTGTTTGTCAGCAAACCAGCCTTAAGATGCTGATTCGCCTGTCAAATGCAACGTGGCATTCAGCGGCCAATTCGACGGCCGATTCGGTTAATTCAGTTCTTTATAAATGGAGCTGAACACAACAGGGCATAGACCACCGCTTTGGGCTGTGTTCGTCGCTACCCGCATCCAGTATCCGTCGTCAGCATGCAATGGCATGGGGAGATTTTAAGTTCTTTGGTGAGAGACATCCGTTGCATCCAGTGCTATGGTCCATCGGAGTAGTCGCCGAATAAAGTGAAGGGCTAGGTTTCAAGTCAGTAGCCTGACATAAAAGGAGACGGAAAGTTTACTGATGGAGTTTGCGTTACATTTGCATTGCATTGCATTGCATTGCATTTTGTCACCTTATCCAGAAATTTGACAGATGTGGTTTACTTCTCCAAATATTTACAAACGGAGAATGTTAGCGAAGCGAAAGAAAAGCTAGCGTGGTGCATGTGATCAGCTGTCGCGATTAATACCCATTTGTATACTTCGGGTAACAAATGAATATCTTACATTAGCTTGGACCTCGCAGTGAAGGGATTAATTAGACCCTCTAAGGTTTTCTGAAATAACTCATAATCCGTCTAAAGAATCACTTCGGTAATTTATCATATAACCCGACAATTGATGAACGTGCATGTCAAATGTTGAGGTGCAGTCCACTAACTTAACGAAGTTGGGGAACACCAAAATCAGGTGACGTCATCTAGTGCAGTTTTTAAATGTGCATTAAATATATCTCACAAACCGTTTAAGATACAGCCAAAAGTTAACCTGTAGTGAAGAGAGAAATGACTAAGGTAAAGCTAAGAAACAAAAAAGTAGCCCATGTGATGTCATCGGGTCAAACGGTAATTTGCCTTTGGTATTTTGCACGCAATGTTGTCGCTAATTATTTATTAAAACCTGAATATGGGTACAGAGAGATTATATCCCTCAATAGTGTTCTAGGTTACATGTCACTCCCCGATTAGGCCACTGATGGATGACCCGATAAGAGTCGAGAATAGAGTTGTTCACTTTTTCTTCCAAACACTGGCATGAGACGTAGCACGGGCACAGCAGGTTCTGGCACCGCACGACACATGGCACAGCAAGCTGGATGATGGCACATAAAAAAGCATGGGGATAAAAAGGGACCATCTAAACAACGAGGGAAATCATGATTGATGACGAAAGTAAGCAATACCAGAGATGCAAAACATTTCACACCCTGGATCAGTCTCTACGTTTCAAAGTTATTCAACACATCATTGGTTAAGCCCTTTTTCCTGGTAATCTTGGACAATTCAGTTCAACATCAAGACAATTTTAGATATATGCTTTAATTTTATTACTAGGGGTACCGACACTGGCACGGCAGTGGCACGGAAAATTATGGCATTGTACAGCAAAAGGCTCATGTTCCCAGGATTACGGGTTGCCGTGTCTTGCCACTGCGCCAGAAAGTGGAAACTCTAGTCGAGAGTACGAGCATCGCAAAAATAAGACCCCCTCCCCGCGAGTTACACTAAGAGGCCACATGCTAACCAGTGACGTTTGTTCCGCGGTCACAAAAAATTGGTGGCAATGTGATACGCTCCTGAACGTGCGAGGGTTAAAGTTAAGCGAACAAAAAGTGTGGTAAGAGCTGAACGATTCCACATGATGCTTCACCATCATCCCACATCCACAAAGGAGGCATTAATCCGCCGCCTTTCCGTATTCTGGCGAGTGAAAATGAAGTGTGTTAAGTCAATAAGTAGTTATATATATATATATATATATATATATATATATATATATATATAATATATATATATATATTTGTTTCAGTAAAATGTTATGCACACCTGTGGCAAGGTAGCTTCATGTCTGACTAAGCACGGCGAGAAATAACCCGTTAATTGCATGATATAAAATATTCGCCTATGTACGTCGGGATAATACCACGCGCTTTAATAATGTCAGCTTCCAGACGAAAAACGAATATGTATGCAGGCTGTTGTCAGTGAATAGTATGTATATGTATGCAGTGAATAAATGACCACATCTGAAGAACGGGATCCGATCAGGAATCTTTTAAGTAGTCATGTTGGTGTATGCATGGCTTCGGCTATCATGCACTGATTTCGGTTTACACTCAGATCTGAACATGTCCCATCAAAATACACCAGGTTTAATTTCGGCTGGCCATTTTGTCAGCATAAACTAAAAATAATTGAAATTCAGAGTATCCTGACCAAATGTCCGCCTAAGCATGGAAGCGAACACAAATACCTGGCTTTCAGTACACATGGATCAGGATGCATGCATCGGTATGCATCACTATGCATGATGCAACACATAAATATTGCTGAACATGTAACCACTTCTTGATTGCTGAATTAATTGAACGGAGTTTCGTCGCCGCCAGATACGCCTGGGAATTCTGGAATGTTTTCATGGCAAACATCCACGAATATCAGTTTACTTAAAATGTGATGCACCTTCGTGATATTCGATTTTGGTGGGCAATTATATGCTTCAGCACCTAAATACAATAGTTGTGAGATTGAATATCTACATAAGTTACAATGTACGGACCACAGCCTATGCATACAAAATTATACTGTACGCATATGCGATGAGGCCTGGATTATGGTGCCTTAACAATACCCTTCTCGAAGACGATTTTTCATTTGCAGTGTGCGTAGAGATAAAAAATGAATCATGCTAGCGACAGCATAAACGGAACAATGCTTACGATTTTCGTTTGAATTTAGAAATGACCACGAGTGCCATTCGAGTCAGTAGAATCAGAAGCCGTAAAGAAAAGATCGTGCAGAGGAGAAAGGAAGAAATTACATTACATGACTGCAACAATATGGTATTGACTGCTTTTGTCGTCAGTTCTACCAACGAATATGCAACTACCACCACCAACGACACGCCACCAACGATTCTGCCAACCATACGCAACTATTCGTGATCGAGCAAATGCATTCTAGGAACATTAATCTTTGACCTGCTAGTTATGGTCTAGATTGAGATGGATATAGCAGGGTTAGATACCTACAAAATGCTTCTTCGGTATGTGTGCCCAATGAAAAGACGGGCAGCTAGCTTCCGGCAGCAGACATTTTTTAATATTGCAATGCGTTGCTTACTTAACTACATGAGTCAACATGTCATGCAGATCATAGCCACCGGCGAATCAACGATTATCTGGCTTCTATAGATTTTCCCGAATTATACAAAATGGAAAGAACTCCTGTAATAGTCAACAAGTGAAGGCAATCTATATATGCTCTAAGGCATGATGAAGAACAAAGCTCCTTCCGCTTCTGGATTTTGGAAGGAATTTTCCCTTTTCTTCTGGCCAGACCTGGCCAACATGATCGTAGATTACATAAATGAAGGAAAAGGAAGCGCGGTGTTTTCATATCGCACAGCTGTGGAGTGATAACATGAATAAGAAAGAGGATGATCCGCAGAGTATTAACCCGTCCGTCTCGGGGAGGGGTCTTCAACCGCCTCCCCCCTCAGGTTTTTCGCGGATAGTGAACGAACGGCGGGCGGCAGCGCACCCAAATTTGTGATGCCTCTTTCCCACGTCAATTTGGCATGCTGTTTCAAAATTTTGAAGTCAGGTCGTCTAGGGTCAACGAGTTAGTCGACGTCAAGTGAGGTCACCTCCAAAAAAGTTCAACCAGTCGTCACGCTTTAACGGATACAGGTATTTTAATGAAACTTTCAGAATTTGCTTATCTCTAGGGATGCAGCAAAACGTTTTTTTTTCTCGTTTTTTTACTACATATACATTTTGCATACTTGCCAATTGCAGTTCAAATAGAAGATTCTGGCTAAAGTAAGCATTTTGATGAGGGCAAGTTGACTTTCAACAAAGTTTCTCGGTCTGCTCTACCCATTGTAAAAGGAAAATTAAAGAAAACTTGAAAACTGAAACTTTTGACATTTCAAAAATGTAATTTTTATTTTTGGGGGGCCAGGAAAAATGTATTGCCCTGGTCGATTTCGCTGTCTTTTTCTCATTCTAAATCATTTTTTGTTTTCATGTATCCCCCAAAATGAACTCCCCAGAGCCAAAAACATAATGTAAGTCGTGAATAGTCATGAAAATCTAGCCCCCCTGGTGACGTCACCTTTGGGGGAAATTCTTTTCAGGGGTGGATCTGGACCCTGCTCGTCGAGCGCTTTCCGGTGACACCTCTTTCTTTTTCGTGCGACGTTTAGTTTGGATTTTAGAGGGGGTTACTATCCGCCCCGCCCCCCGAGACGTGGTGTGAGGATCTGACCGGAGAGACGGCGCGGGTTAAGAATATATAGAGTTGCGTACTAAATAGTTTCTATAATAGTGGCTAAGGCCTTGTCAAATATATTTCGGAGTGTCATGGGAAGTACGTGAATAATGGTCTTTCAAATTAAACGAGCTCAGTTTGAGGAACATTTTTTGGTTCTAACTTGCGAAATCTACCGGATGTTATTAAATACTGCGAACATCATGACTTGGAGAAACAGAAGAAGCCAGGATTGACCCAACCAGTTAAGCCTTTTCGATTTTTTTATATAACACTACACAATGTATTCCAGCTGTTGATACGTTGATTGCTATCTTGAACGTTTGGAGCTGGTTTTCCAACAAAAATGAAATATTTGGGAGAAAATGTATTATCCCATATCAGTTTGTGTAAGACATAATGATATAGGGGGTACTCCCGCCAACGAAATAAAATCACTCATGCATTTAGCGAAGGTCCCTTTATCCATTTAAAACCATACTATTTTCCCAGAGGCTCATTTGATACCAAAATGACGACGATTATACCCAAATTACAAGTAAGTGAAGACATGTTGTGGCATATTTAGCAGCATGGTGCACAAAAGAGGTCATGCAATTCGTAGATTTTACGAGTTAACTTTTCGAGGAAGCGTAGAAAACCACTGTTTATCTTTTACTTATGCTTGTAGTGGAATACTGGCATTGCGTTCATGTAGTACTCTCTCCGGACCAGGGTGAGGTATTCTCGAGAGTCCCGCCCCACCTCCTCAGGTTTTCCCGGGATAGCTGCCGAATGAGGTGACACATTGACACGAAACTGTAGTACGTTCATATATATCTGATTTTGCATATCTTGAAACAAATTTGAGGACAAGATCGTCGGCCCTTGACTCCAAACGGGACAAGCACAGAAATGTTCCCAAACATTCAAAGAGCCACCATTCGGAGTAATTACCACATATCAACGCCAAGCTCAGACCATGCTGTTCTTTCATCAAGGCGTACAACTCTTTGTAATTAGGGGCGCTTGGAATCGTTTGGAGGGGCGCCATTTCCTCGGATTGGAGCCACTGCTAAAATCCGTATGGGGTGGGGGTCTTAGACTGACAATTTGCTGAGCTGAGGAAGGTGAATGGGTACACCACACCGGTACATACAAAAGGGACATTTATTCCTCTCAATAGCCACTCTTCGTCTAAAGAGGGCACCTATTCCCCTGATAGGGGTATCTTTAGCTTGAAAAATAATATGCTGAACGATTGGGGGACGTGGTGCATTGCAGTCTATCGTGGGTGTTTTTCCTCGGTCAGAGGGTCGTCACACTTCTTTGGATTGGGGGGGGGGCACATGCCCAAGTGTCCCTCCCTCTATTTAGAACCTCTGGTGCTGAGTAGCCCCATGAAAGTGGGCAGCGTCATCCAGATCGCTCCAATAGCCTGAGCACAGGACGATTTTGCAGTGGGCATGTTGGCGCCAAACATTTGCTTGCTCTTAATTCTAGACACCATGATTTTGCTGACAAACACGTTGGGCTTGGTAATCTGACTTTTCGAGACTCACAAACATTGCCAAATATGGTGTGTTCTTTTAGCAGCACACCAAACTATGGAGGATGCAATATTATCCATAGAAGCCTGTTCAAACCAGACGTTTACCTTTTCTGTGCGTTTCGCGTGCGCCTGAACGAAACAAAAATCAGTCAGCTGAGCTTCCTTTGCTTAAACGCGAAATTCCTGAAGGTGGTGCCTTTGTTTAAAGACTTCGCGTGGCAATGATACACCAACTATGAAACGCATACAAACATCAGCAGAGCCCTCTGATTCCATTTGGAATTATCTGAAGAACCCACGTAGAATGCGCCGAAACCGGCATGTCTAAAGAAAATACCAATATTTACGTGCGCAATAAGGTGTCACAATAAGCCGGAAAACCAAACGAAAATTACAACAACCGAGACAAACAACCGGAAAATTAAATCCCTCGGGTTACTTTTTGCTTTGATCATCATTAGCAAGACAAATTTTCCCACATAATTATTGTCGATCCGACACACTATAGACGTCGTCACAAATTTCGCTTGTTGTCACTCCACCTTACGAGGTTTATATCCAAGGATCCTGGCTCGTTGCAACTTTCTTAATAAGATAGCTAAAGAAATTACCTCGACAGATCATATACATTCACGTTTCATCTCTTTTTTGTATGCCTATACAAGTTGCACGAATTACGATTGCTAAGTTATCCACTTGTTCTTGCACCTTGCGCGATATCGCGAGCAATTTCAGAAAACATGCCCCAAAGTCGGCACATGCAGTGGGGTTGTGCTGGGGCTCATCCAGTTGCCGACATCCATTGTGCGCAACAGGAAGCATGCCATGGGGACAGCTGTCCGCCTTTACCCATGACCGTTATGCACACGTTTTGTCATGCATAGTGTACGTTGTCACTACCTAGAACGAGGATCTGAAACCAAGCAGATGACGCAACAATTTAAGCCATGGAACGTTCACAGGTTCGCTAAAAACCGACGAAACTTCGATACACATAATGTGTTAAAGTCGATTTCTCAGCACTCTTGTATAAAACCTGCTACGGGACCACGAGCCTTTTTATTTAGAACCCGTAGGCTACGGTAGCAAATAGACTACCTTTGTCGTCACTTCTACATTTTGTTGGATCGACGTGCAATTTTGTATGCATGCTTACGTTATCAAGGGCAATTGAAGCAAGATGCATCCAGAAGGATTTTTGTTTGACTGTTAGGGGCACACCCTTGTGCACAAAGGACGGGACCTAAAGTTGTGCAATGCTCAGTCATTGCTACTGCCGTCAAGTATTCATCATTTGTAATGATTTCTGTAGATTTTCATGTCGTTAATTCCCAAGTTCAATGTGAAGTGCAATAAATCCGAGAAAAAATGAGGCCATATGCGAAGACTGAGTTTCCTACATCTTTGGTGTAGTCTCAGTCCGACCACATTTACCTCCGCCCCACCAACACTTTGTTCTCTCAACGTGGGGCCATGTGAGGAGGGTTTTATCAACCAAATTGGGAACCACACTGCATCCATGTGTTGGGCCACACTAAAGATTGTTTTTCTTCTAACTTCTCCATCCATGATTTTGGTTGTAGGTTGCAATGAAAATGGGGCGGTTTGGCCCGTCAATTGGTTAGCTGTATCCTCCAGTGAACTGGACCCACCCAAATGTTGGCGTCAGGTTTCCACTGTCAGGTTTTTGTCAAATACCGCATTTTCCCGAAATTGATCAGACCCCATCAAGTAATGGCAGATGGAGCATGGATCCCAAATGCCCCAGAAGTGGCGGCGTCCACGATCAAAGCTAACAATGGTGATACAGTTGCACGACTAAATTATAAAACGGCAAGTTCGTTACGAATTCAAATCAAATCCGAATCGAGCAAAGTACATTTTCTACGCTCCTAACAAAAAACCGTATGACATTGACAACTTTGGGCTTAACCTTCACTGGACTGATAGCCCTTGCGGTTCGCAGAATTCCCAGAGCGGAAACCTGGCTACGCCATTGTGAATGAAGTTCTCTCGGAAAATGACACAAGCAAGTACGGACTTAAGGGCCGAGAAGAGAAGCATGTGGGTGGGTGGGTCCTTCGGTATTTTCAGGCTATTTTCAATTAGAAAATGCAGTTATGATCTTAGCATAATATTAACGATATCGTAGGCCTTAGCTCCTCTACCTTGGCATAAATATTATGGCAGCTGCGGGGGATATCACCCCACAAATTCCACAATAGGAGACTAGAAACTTGACAATTTTCGCCCAAACGCGAACTGAACACAATGACTATTCAGTAGGATACTGTGCCTCGCAATCATTTGTCTCCCCACAACTTTTTGTCTCAAACACAGCATGTTTTTCGATGATAGTGGTCCTACGCTAAGGAAGCCTCCATCAGTGGCACTAGGTTAACCCGTCCTGTCTCGGGGTGGGGGGTCTTCAACGGCCTCCACCTCAGGTTTTTCGCGGATAGTGAACGAACGGCGCGTGGCAGCGCGCCAAAATTTTGCACACCTTTTTCCACATCAATTTGGCATGTTATGTCAAAATTTTTAAGTCAGGTCATCTAGGGTCAACGTGCTAGTCAAGGTCAAGTGAGGTCACCTAAAAAGTTAAATCAGTCGTCACGCTTTAACGGATACAGATATTTTGTTCAAACTTTCAGCATTTTCCTATTTTTATGGGTGCAACAAAACGTACAAGAGGAATTTTTCATTTTCTGTTTTTGACTACACATAAATTTTCCATATTTGCCTCTTGCACTTCAAATATAATATTCTGGCTAAAGTAAGCATTTTTTATTAAAGCAAGTTGACTTCCAACAACGTTTCTCGGTCTGCTCTACCCGCTATAAAGGAAAATTAAAGAAAACTTGAAAACTCAAAATGTTGAAATAAAAAATGGGGAGGGGGGTAAAAATTGTTATGGCGCTGGTAAATTTCGCTGTCCTTTTCTGATTCCAAATAATTAATTTTTTTCGAATATCCACAGAGCCAAAAACATGTAAGTCGTGAAAAGTCGTGAAAATATATCCCCCTAGTTACGTCACTTTTAGGGGGAAGTTGTTTTGCGGGGTGGATCCGGACCCTACTCGTCAAGCGCTTTCCGATGACACCTCTTTCGTTTTCGTGTGACGCCTAGCTTGGATTTTAGAGGGGGTTACTATCCCCCCGAGACGGGGTGTGAGGATCTGACCGTAAAGACGGCGCGGGTTAATTAGACCTCACACAGGCGATTATCACCGACACCCAAAACCGCACAGACGCATCAATTATCACATACCACATACACACTGATCTCGGATGTCAGAGGGAGTTCTCGTTACTGACCGCCAGGCGATAGTCCTCGGTATTGACGATAAACATGCATGGTGAACATGAGACGATACACACGATGTCCTCGGTTTTGCCGATGTCCTCGGTATTCCAAATCACATTGGAGGCCGACGATTGGAAGTTTTCTCCCAAATCTACCCTCTATCTTACTCGGCAGATCTTGCTCTATGACAGATAAAAAATTGATGCTTCTCTAGTGAAAACTAAGGGGTGTCCTCGTTAGTGACGGCCAGGCCATAGTCCTCGGTAGTCACGGCAAACACGTATGTGTGTGTGTGTGTGTGTGTGTGTGTGTGTGTGTGTGTGTGTGTGTGTGTGTGTGTGTGTGTGTGTGTGTGTGTGTGTGTGTGTGTGTGTGTGTGTGTGTGTGTGTGTGTGTGTGTGTGTGTGTGTGTGTGTGTGTGTGTGTGTGTGTGTGTGTGTGTGTGTGTGTGTGTGTGTGTGTGTGTGTGTGTGTGTGTGTGTGTGTGTGTGTGTGTGTGTGTGTGTGTGTGTGTGTGTGTGTGTGTGTGTGTGTGTGTGTGTGTGTGTGTGTGTGTGTGTGTGTGTGTGTGTGTGTGTGTGTGTGTGTGTGTGTGTGTGTGTGTGTGTGTGTGTGTGCACTTGTACTTCGTGCAAACCGAGGCCATTTTCTGTTTGCACACCTGACAACCGAGGACGTGATGTGTATAGCGAGGACATTTTTGACGTCCTCGGTTTTCAAACTTCGTCTGAAGCATTGCCAGATGCTCACCAGTCTCCAGACGGATTTTTTCGCCATCCTCGGTTTTGACCATATATGTGACCGTGTGTGTCCAGCAGGTGTGTGTGTGTGTACTACGTAGACAAAGTGTGAGCAAGCCGAAAGTTACAGTGCAGACGCGTCGCGCTCATGTTTGCAACTTGACACCACTCATGCTTGCAGCCTGGTGCAAGGCACGACGGGCCGGTCGTCGGTAGGCTGCCGAGTTGGCTTCCGCCGACTCGGCTGGCGGCGGGCGGCCGGCGGCCGGCACACGCGTTTGTGGAAACGAATTGGCGCTTCGGTTAGGCCGATTTTTTACCAGTATTGTGGGATAGGACAGGGCTGAGGATTGGAGGTTAGGAGCTGCGACAGGTGTTATGGACATACTTTGCAATTGGTCGTTAGCGCAACAGAGGGTAGGAACACCTCGTGCGCCACATACAGATTTAAGCGAAGTACGTTTTGAAACATCTTTGGGTCTACATCTTAACCCGTCCCGTCTCGGGGGGGGTCTTCAACCGCCCCCCCCCCTCAGGTTTTTCGCGGATAGCGGACGAACGGCGCGCGGCAGCGCGCCCAAATTTGGCATACCTTTTCCCACATCAATTTCACATGCTTATTCAAAAATTTAGGTCAGGTCATCTAGGGTCAACGAGTTAGTCGAGGTCAAGTGAGGTCACCTCCAAAAAAGTTCAACCAGTCGTCACGCTTTAACGGATACAGATATTTTAATGAAACTTTCAGCGTTTGCTTATCTTTACGGATGCAACAAAACGTACGAGTTGAATTTTTCATTTGTTTCGTTTTTGACTACATATAAATTTTGCGTATTTGCCATATTGCAGTTCAAACACAGGATTCTGACTAAAGTAAGCATTTTTTATTAGTGCAAGTTGACTTCAAACAACATTTCTCGGTCTGCTCTACAGATTGGAAAAGGAAAATTAAAGACAACTTGAAAATTCCAAATTTTGAAATTTCAAAAAAAAATTATCTTGGGGGGGGGGGCAAAAAAATTATACCCCTGGTCGATTTCGTTGTCCTTTTCTCATTCCAAATACATTTTGTTTTTTTCATATATCCCCCAAAATGAACCCCCCCAGAGTAAAAAACATAATGTAAGTCGTGAAAATCTAGCCCCCTTGGTGACGTCACTTTTGGGGGAAAATTTTTGGGGGGTGGACCCAGACCCTACTCGTCGAGTGCTTTCCGATGACACCTCTTTCGTTTTCGTGCGATGCTTAGTTTGGATTTTAGAGGGGGTTCTTCAACCGCCCCCCCCCCGAGACGGGGTGGGAGGATCTGACCGGAATGACGGCGCGGGTTAACCCGCGCTGTCTCAGAGGAGGAGGCGTGTTTTTTCCATCCCTTAAGGTTTTCCGCGGATAGTAAAAAAAAATAAAAACGGCGCACGGCAGCCCGCCAAAATTCGGCATACCTATTCCCACATCAAGTTGTTATTTTGCGTGGAAATTTTGAAGTCGGGTCATTCACGGGGCCGAACTAGTCAAGGTCAAGTCAGGTCACCTCCAAAAATGTTCAACCAGTCGTCACACTTTAACGGGTAAAGATATTTGAATGCACTTTCAGCGTTTAATTTTCTTTATGGACGCAACGAAACGCACCAGAGGTATGGTTGAACTTTCGCCTTTTTATGGCATATTTGTTTAGCATATTTGCCTATTTAGCCTAAAATCGAAAATTGTGGCTCAAGTAAGCAATTTGCATGAGGCGACGTTTACCTGAAACAACTTCTCTGGGTATGTTTTATCTATTAGAAACATAAAAAAGTATTTAAGAATTGAACTAAAAATTGAACAACATAAAAACAATTGGTATATTTGGGTAGGCGAACATTTTGCACAATGCCAATTTCGTCTTTCTATTCTGATTCCAATTAATTTTTCCCCACGAAATTGAACTCCACAGAACATACATGACGTCAACCGTGACCACATAAACCCCCTCAGTAGGATGTTGGGGTGGTTTTTAGCCGTACTCGTCGAGCGCTTTCCAATGAGACATCTTTCGGTTTCGTGCGACGTTTGGTTTGGAGATTGGAGGGGTATATAATGAATCCCTCCTGAGACGGGGTGTGAGGATCTGACCGGAATGACGGGGAGGGTTAACGTATTGCTTCCGGATGTAATGTTTTATCGTTAAATCCGTCGCACTGACAACGAATGACTTCGTTCAGATTCCTAAACATAAATTATCATCACCATATTACGTTGTTGCAGGAAACCCACTCCAATATTCAAGATGATAAAGTTCTGGAAAAAATAATGGGGATGAGACATATTCTTCACATATGGTGAAAGGAAACCTGATTCTGATATACTGCCATTCCTTCCATCTTTTCCTGAACTGGTCCGCAAGATGGAAAATGTTCTTGTGGATGCCAAAGGAAGTTTATTAGTCGCTAAGTTGACCTTCGAATGTCCTAGAAGAAACCATTGGAGCTGTGCGCTTCAACCCAGCTTTACAATTTGGGTCAAGTCTTCTATTTTACCATCTTTCCCACGTTGGCTGAATGGATTGCTTCCAAATGAATTAAATTGCATGCATATTCGTTCGTCCTCTTCAGGCTGGCATCATCACAAGACCTGTTACTTAGGCTGATCTGCTTTCGCAAACATTTTTGATCATACATGGGTGAGCCTAGGCCAGGTTAAGCGAGCACGAAGGAAAGTTGCCAATATGCCAATAAGCGTACGTAATTTTGTACTGAAGCAACATGTACAATAGCACATTGATGCAGTCCACTTCGTTTGCTTTGCCCATGATGCGGCAGGGGTGACGGTTGCATGCCACCGTTTCTTATTTTGGGGGAGGGAAATCATTACACAAAGGCATTCCGAACTTAGCGTAATTTGGCTTCATGCGCATTAACCTCCGCCCGTGTGGGGGCTGCGAGGGGTTAGGCGGGTGTCAATGCATCCATTTTTTCGCGACTACGGAGGAACGTCGTGGGTTTGGGCGCCGCTGCTTGATGGGACCATCTATTGCGGACTTGATCAAATGAAATATGAAAATGCCTGATCATATAACTGCGCTATGACGCCATAGGCGGAAATATATCCGTTGTTGTTAAGGCAAGTGTGAATTATTGGCAATCAACGTCACTTGTTGCCCACACATAAAAAATGTTGGATACGGTGAGATGATAGGCATCTAAGCTCGTGTGCATACATCAGCTTGTTTCCAAAGTGATTGAAAGTTGCTGACGTATATGGACCTATGATAATCATTTTCAGCTTCTGAGCTACTCGGGGTTTAGGCCGAGATACATATACTGAGAGTTTCGGTTGGCTGGTTGGCTGGTTATTGGAGTTTAGGGGCTCATCGACTGCATCGGTCATTCAGCGCCCATATCATCGGCAGTCAAATAGTAAAATGCTAGCAAAAGTCAGCCAGAATTGAATATCACGGGGTTAAGTACAAGTGATACCTTACCATGCTACGATTCTCATTTCGTCCGGTATAAAATCGAGTTAATGAATATATCACAGTGTAAATCAAAGAAAACTTGATTTCTGATAGGAAGCGGAAAAGCCCTCCCGATTGAACAATTGATGACTTCCCTAAGTGAGAGAGAGAGAGAGAGGTATGTCCAAAATGACGCCTTCGCTCATGGTTAAGTCGGCTGCAGGCAATCAGTACGTGACTGAGAGTTTCGGGGCATTCGGACTTCGGGTGCTTCGCACTGCATGAGTTCAGTATAGTAAACTCCGGCGTAAGCCTATAGCAACACTTATAATATCTAAATTTAGGTCTTTGCATCCCATGAGAACGAAACAATCGGTTCTCTATTCCAAAATGATCAGAGCCAAGTAATTAGGTAGACCAAAAAGGCGCAGCTCAAGAAATAGTTTACGTACACTGATCTTTATTGATAACGTTTTATCTAGAATGGTAGATGCAATCCCTAAATCACCAGGCATCTCCTATATCAGTGAGGGACGCTCCAGTGGCCTCACTGATTCAGGCTGTCCTCATTTTCCCGCGAGAGCCTCCTCTGTCAGATGGCTTCCTACGCCGATCAGGGGGCCTCCTATGTCCGTCAGAGGCCTTCTGTATCGGTCATGGTAGTCCTTGTGTCTGTGAGGAGCCTTCTGTGTCAGTTACCTCTTGTATCGGAGAGAGTAGTTCCGTGTCGGTTTAAGAGTCTCCCGTGTCCCTCAACAACACCATTTTTATGGAGATTAGTGTGAATTTCCAAAAACTGAGCGAAAGTATTCATTGTCAGGGCCATTTTTTGTCACCTCGTCTTTAATTTTGATGAAGTGGGAGGGGCAGGCACATATGTTCATTCAGTTCCATCAACTTTAACCTCATAATTTACATTGACTGATGTGGCAGGACGCATCATGAGGTGTGGGGATGCTGTAGCGGACAAGGAACTTCAGATTTCTTGCGGCGTGGTCACTATTGAGCATACCACGGCATTTGCTAACGTAGGCGAAATAACGCGAACAACTAACAAGTATACTTCTGAAACGTAACGCAGTGGTGACGACTTCTCTACCATTCCTTGGGCCGACATGATGAATGCGTCTGGCACTTTCAAATGTATGAATCATGATTCCTTGTCAGATGCTGAGGTCACGCACCTCGTAATGGACCTGGCCAGGCGAGTGCATGTCAGTACTGTCGTCAGGGATGCATGAACCGGAGGAAGGGGGACACCGCGGGAGTACCCCTGACACTGCCAAAATATTGTATACACATTTCGTACATAATAGCCGTGGCTTGGATGAATTCATAAGCACTGCTCCTCGTGTTTGTCAGCAAACCAGCCTTAAGATGCTGATTCACCTGTCAAATGCAACGTGGCATTCAGCGGCCAATTCGACGGACGATTCGGTTAATTCAGTTCTTTATAAATGGAGCTGAACACAACAGGGCATAGACCACCGCTTTGGGCTGTGTTCGTCGCTACCCGCATCCAGTATCCGTCGTCAACATGCAATGGCATGGGGAGATTTTAACTTCTTTGGTGAGAGACATCCGTTGCATCCATTGCTATGGTCCATCGGAGTAGTCGCCGAATAAAGTGAAGGGCTAGATTTCAAGTCAGTAGCCTGACATAAAAGGAGACGGAAAGTTTACTGATGGAGTTTGCGTTACATTTGCAGTGCATTGCATTGCCTTGCATTTTGTCACCTTATCCAGAAATTTGACAGATGTGGTTTACTTCTCCAAGTATTTACAAACGGGGAATGTTAGCGAAGCGAAAGAAAAGCTAGCGTGGTGCATGTGATCAGCTGTCGCGATTAATACCCATTTGTATACTTCGGGTAACAAATGAATATCTTACATTAGCTTGGACCTGGCAGTGGAGGGATTACTTAGACCCTCTAAGGTTTTCTGAAATAACTCATAATCCGTCTAAAGAATCACTTCGGTAATTTATCATATAACCCGACAATTGATGAACGTGCATGTCAAATGTTGAGGTGCAGTCTACTAACTTAACGAAGTTGGGGTACACCAAAATCAGGTGACGTCATCTAGTGCAGTTTTTAAATGTGCATTAAGTATATCTCACAAACCGTTTAAGATACAGCCAAAAGTTAACCTGTAGTGAAGAGAGAAATGACTAAGGTAAAGCTAAGAAGCAAAAAAGTAGCCCATGTGATGTCATCGGGTCAAACGGTAATTTGCCTTTGGTATTTTGCACGCAATGTTGTCGCTAATTTTTTTAAAACCGGAATATGGGTACGGAGGGATTATATACCTCAATAGTGTTCTAGGTTACAGGTCACCCCCCGATTAGGCCACTGATGGATGACCCGATAAGAGTCGAGAATAGAGTTGTTCACTTTTTCTTCAAAACACTGGCATGAGACGTAGCACGGGCACAGCAGGTTCTGGCACCGCACGACACATGGCACAGCAAGCTGGATGATGGCACAGAAAAGCATGGGGATAAATAGGGACCATCTAAACAACGAGGGAAATCATGATTGATGACGAAAGTAAGCAATACCAGAGATGCAAAACATTTCACACACTGACAGCAGCTCAGTCTCTACGTTTCAAAGTTATTCCACACATCATTGGTTAAGCCCTTTTTCCTGGTAATCTTGGACAATTCAGTTCAACATCAAGACAATTTTAGATATATGCTTTAATTTTATTACTAGGGGGTACCGACACTGGCACGGCAGTGGCACGGAAAATCCTGGCATTGTACAGCAAAAGGCTCATGTTCCCAGGATTACGGGTTGCCGTGTCCTGCCACTGCGCCAGAAAGTGGAAACTCTAGTCGAGAGTACGAGCATCGCAAAAATAAGACCCCCTCCCCGCGAGTTACACTAAGAGGCCACATGCTAACCAATGACGTTTGTTCCGCGGTCGCGAAAAATGGGTGGCAATGTGATACGCTCCTGAACGTGCGAGGGTTAAAGTTTAGCGAACAAAAAGTGTGGTGAGTGCTGAACGATTCCAGATGATGCTTCCCCATCATCCCCCATCCACAAAGGAGGCATTAATCCGCCGCCTTTCTGTATTCTGGCGAGTGAAAATGAAGTGTGCTAAGTCAATAAGTAGTTATATATATATATATATATATATATATATATATAAATATATATATATATATATATATATATTGTTTCAGTAAAATGACATGCACACCTGTCTGACTAAGCACGGCCAGAAATGACCCGTTAATTGCATGAAAGAAAATATTCGCCTATGTACGTCGGGATAATACCACGCGCTTTAATAATGTCAGCTTCCAGACGAAAAACGGATATGTATGTAGGTTGTTGTCAGTGAATAGTATGTATATGTATGCAGTGAATAAATGACCATATCTGAAGAACGGGATCCGATTAGGAATCTTTTAAGTAGTCATGTTGGTGTATGCGTGGCTTCGGCTATCATGCACTAATTTCGGTTTACAATCAGAAGCCGTAAAGAAAAGATCGTGCAGAGGAGAAAAGAAGAAAGTACATTACATGACTGCAACAATATGGGATTGACTGCTATTGTCGTCAGTTCTACCAACGAATATGCAACTACCACCACCAACGACACGCCACCAACGATTCTGCCAACCATACGCAACTATTCGTGATCGAGCAAATGCATTCTAGGAACATTAATCTTTGACCTGCTAGTTATGGTCTAGATTGAGATGGATAAAGGAGGGTTAGATACCTACAAAATGCTTCTTCGGTATGTGTGCCCAATTAAATACTAAGGAAGCATTAATATTTTGAAAACAGAAGACGGGCAGCTAGCTTCCGACAGCAGACATTTTTAAATATTACAATGCATTGCTTACTTAACTATATGAGTCAACATGTCATGCAGATCATAGCGACCGGCGAATCAACGATTATCTGGCTTCTATAGATTTTCACGAATTATACAAAATGGAAAGAACTCCTGTAATAGTCATCAAGTGAAGGCAATCTATATATGCTCTAAGGCATGATGAAGAACAAAGCTCCTTCCGCTTCTGGATTTTGGAAGGAATTTTCCCTTTTCTTCTGGCCAGAGCTGGCCAACATGATCGTAGATTACATAAATGAAGCAAAAGGAAGCGCGGTGTTTTCATATCGCACAGCTGTGGAGTGATAACATGAATAAGAAAGAGGATGATCCGCAGAGTATTAACCCGTCCGTATCGGGGAGGGGTCTTCAACCGCCTCCCCCTCGGGTTTTTCGCGGATAGTGAACGAACGGCGGGCGGCAGCGCACCCAAATTTGTGATGCCTTTTCCCACGTCAATTTGGCATGCTGTTTTAAAATTTTGAAGTCAGGTCGTCTAGGGTCAACAAGTTAGTCGACGTCAAGTGAGGTCACCTCCAAAAACGTTCATCCAGTCGTCACGCTTTAACAAATACAGGTATTTTAATGAAACTTTCAGGGTTTGCTTATCTCTAGGGATGCAACAAAACGTATCTTTTTTGTTTGTTTTTTGACTACATATACATTTTGCACATTTGCCAATTGCAGTTCAAATATAAAATTATGGCTAAAGTAAGCATTTTGATTAGGGCAAGTTGACTTTCAACAACGTTTCTCGGTCTGCTCTACCCATTGGAAAAGGAAAATTAAAGAAAACTTGAAAACTGAAACTTTTGACAATTCAAAAAATGTAACTCTTATTTTGGGGAACCAGAAAAAATGCATTGCCCTGGTCGATTTCGCTGTCCTTTTCTCATTCTAAATAAGTTTTGTGTTTTCATGTATCCACCAAAATGAACTCCCAGAGCAAAAAACATAATGTAAGTCGTGAATAGTCATGAAAATCTAGCCCCCTTGGTGACGTCACCTTTGGGGGAAATTTTTTCAGGGGTGGATCTGGACCTTACTTGTCGAGCGCTTTCCGATGACACCTCTTTCGTTTTCGTGCGACGTTTAGTTTGGATTTTAGAGGGGGTTACTATCCGCCCCGCCCCCCGAGACGTGGTGTGAGGATCTGACCGCAGAGACGGCGCGGGTTAAGAATATATAGAGTTGCGTACTAAATAGTTTCTATAATAGTGGCTAAGGCCTTGTCAAATATATTTCGGAGTGTCATGGGAAGTACGTGAATAATGGTCTTTCAAATTAAATGGGCTCAATTTGAGGAACATTTTTTGGTTCTAACTTGCGAAATCTACCGGATGTTATTGAATACTGCGAACATCATGACTTGGAGAAACAGAAGAAGCCAGGATTGACCCAACCAGTTAAGCCTTTTCGATTTTTTTATATAACACTACACAATGTATTCCAGCTGTTGATACGTTGATTGCTATCTTGAACGTTTGGAGCTGGTTTTCCAACAAATATGAAATATTTGGGAGAAAATGTATTATCCCACATCAGTTTGTGTAACACATAATGATATAGGGGGTACTCCCACCAACGAAATAAAATCACTCATGCATTTAGCGAAGGCCCCTTTACCCATTTAAAACCATACTATTTTCCCAGAGGCTCATTTGATACCAAAATGACGACGATTATACCCAAATTACAAGTAAGCGAAGACATGTTGTCATCTTTAGCAGCATGGTGCACAGAAGAGGTCATGCAATTCGTAGATTTTACGAGTTGACTTTTCGAGGAAGCGTAGAAAACCACTGTTTATCTTTTACTTATGCTTGTAGTGGAATACTGGCATTGCGTTCATGTATTACTATCTCCGGACCAGGCTGAGGCAATCTCGAGAGTCCCGCCCCACCTCCTCAGGTTTTCCCGGGATAGCTGCCCAATGAGGTGACACAGAGACACGAAACTGTGGTACGTTCATACATATCTGATTTTGCATATCTTGAAACAAATTTGAGGACAAGATCGTCGGCCCTTGACTCCAAACTGGACAAGCACAGAAATGTTCCCAAACATTCAAAGAGCCACCATTCGGAGTAATTACCACATATCAACGCCAAGCTCAGACCATGCTATTCTTTCATCAAGGCGTGCAACTCTTTGTAATTATGGGCGCTTGGAATCGTTTGGAGGGGCGCCATTTCCTCGGATGGGAGCCACTGTTAAAATCCGTAGGGGGTGGGGGCCTTAGACTGACAATTTGCTGAGCTGAGGAAGGTGAATGGGTACACCGGCACATACAAAAGGGACATTTATTCCTCTCAATAGCCGCTCTTCGTCTAAAGAGGGCACCTATTCCCCTAGTAGGGGTATCTTTAGCTTGAACAATAATATGCTGAACGATTGGGGGACGTGATGCATTGCAGTCCATCGTGGGTGTTTTTCCCGGGTCAGAGTCGTCACACTTCTTTGGATTTGGGGGGGGCACATGCCCAAGTGTCCGTCCCTCTATTTAGAACCTCTGGTGCTGAGTAGCCCCATGCAAATGGGCAGCGTCATCCCGATCGCTCCAATAGCCTGAGCACAGGACGATTTTGCAGTGGGCATGTTGGCGCCAAACATTTGCTTGCTCTTAATTCTAGACACCATGATTTTGCTGACAAACACGTTGGCCTTGGTAATCTGACTTTTCGAGATTCACAAACATTGCTAAATATGGTGTGTACTTATAGCAGCACACCAAACTATGGAGGATGCAATATTATCCATACAAGTCTGTTCAAACCAGACGTTTACCTTTTCTGTGCGTTTCGCGTGCGCCTGAACGAAACAAAAATCAGTCAGCTGAGCTTCCTTTGCTTACACGCGAAATTCCTGAAGGTGGTGCCTTTGCCTTTAAGACTTCGCGTGGCAATGATACACCTACTATGAAACGAATACAAACATCAGCAAAACCCTCTGTTTCCATTTGGAATTATCTGAAGAACCCACGTAGAATGCCCCAAAACCGGCATGTCTAAAGAAAATACCAATATTTACGTGCGCAATAAAGTGTCACAATAAGTCGGAAAACGAAACGAAAATTACAATAACCGAGACAAACAACTGGAAAATTAAATCCCTCGGGATGCTTTTTGCTTTGAACATCATTAGCAAGACAAATTTTCCCACATAATTATTGTCGATCCGACACACTATAGACGTCGTCACAAATTTCGCTCGTTGTCGCTCCACCTTACGAGGTTTATATCCAAGGATCCTGGCTCGTTGCAACTTTCTTAATAAGATAGCTAAAGAAATTACCTCGACAGATCATATATATTCACGTTTCATCTCTTTTTTGTATGCCTATACAAGTTGCACGACTTACGATTGCTAAGTTATCCACTTGTTCTTGCACCTTGCGCGATACCGCGAGCAATTTCAGAAAGCATGCCCCAAAGTCGGCACATGCAGTGGGGTTGTGCTGGGGCTCATCCAGTTGCCGACATCCATTGTGCGCAACAGGAAGCATGCCATGGGGACAGCTGTCCGCCTTTACCCATGACCGTTATGCACACGTTTTATCATGCATAGTGTACGTTGTCACTACCTAGAACGAGGATCTGAAACCAGGCAGATGACGCAACAATTTAAGCCATGAAATGTTCACAGATTCGCTAAAAACCGACGAAACTTCGATACACTTAATGTGTTAAAGTCGATTCCTTAGCACTCTTGTATAAAACCTGCTACGGGACCACGAGCTTTTTTATTTAGAACCCGTAGGCTACGGCAGCAAATAGACTACCTTTGTCGTCACTTCTACATTTTGTTGGATCGACGTGCAATTTTGTATGCATGCTTACGTTATCAAGGGCAATTGAAGCAAGATGCATCCAGAAGGATTTTTGTTTGACTGTTAGGGGTACACCCTTGTGCACAAAGGACGGACCTAAAGTTGTGCAATGCTCAGTCATTGCTACTGCCGTCAAGTATTCATCATTTGTAATGATTTCTGTAGATTCTCATGTCGTTATTTCCCAAGTTCAATGTGAAGTGCAATAAATCCGAGAAAAAATGAGGCCATATGCGAAGACTGAGTTTCCTACATCTTTGGTGTAGTCTCAGTCCGACTACATTTACCTCCGCCCCACCAACACTTTGTTCTCTCAACGTGGGGCCATGTGAGGAGGGTTTTATCAACCAAATTGGGAACTACACTGCATCCATGTGTTGGACCACACTAAAAGTTGTTTTTCTTCTAACTTCTCCATCCATGATTTTGGTTGTAGGTTCCAATGAAAATGGGGCGGTTTGGCCCGTCAGTTGGTTTGCTGTATCCTCCAGTGAACTGGACCCACCCAAATGTTGGCGTCAGGTTTCCACTGTCAGGTTTTTGTCAAATACCGCATTTTCCCGAAATTGATCAGACCCCATCAAGTAATGGCAGATGGAGCATTGTGATGCTGTGATGTGATGCTTATGAGCATTGAGAGAACTTCATTCACAATGGCGTAGCCATTGTGAATGAAGTTCTCTCGGAAAATGACACAAGCAAGTACGGATTTAAGGGCCGAGAAGAGAAGCATGTGGGTGGGTGGGTCCATCGGTATTTTCAGGCTATTTTCAATTAGAAAATGCAGTTATGATCTTAGCATAATATTAACGATATCGTAGGCCTTAGGTCCTCTACCTTGGCATAAATATTATGGCAACTGCGGGGGATATCACCCCACAAATTCCACAATAGGAGACTAGAAACTTGACAATTTTCGCCCAAACGCGAACTGAACACAATGACTATTCAGTAGGATACTGTGCCTCGCAATCATTTGTCTCCCCACAACTTTTTGTCTCAAACACAGCATGCTTTTCGATGATGGTGGTCCTACGCTAAGGAAGCCTCCATCAGTGGCACTAGGTTAACCCGTCCTGTCTCGGGGTGGGGGGTCTTCAACGGCCTCCACCTCAGGTTTTTCGCGGATAGTGAACGAACGGCGCGTGGCAGCGCGCCAAAATTCTGTGTACCTTTTTCCACATCAATTTGGCATGTTATGTCAAAATTTGTAAGTCAGGTCATATAGGGTCAACGGGTTAGTCAAGGTCAAGTGAGGTCATCTAAAAAGAGTTCAATCAGTCGTCACGCTTTAACGGATACAGATATTTTGTTCAAACTTTCAGCATTTTCCTATTTTTATGGGTGCAACAAAAAGTACGAGAGGAATGTCTCATTTTCCGTTTTTAACTACACATAAATTTTCCATATTTGCCTCTTGCACTTCAAATATAATATTCTGGCTAAAGTAAGCATTCTTTATCAAAGTAAGTTGACTTCCAACAACATTTCTCGGTCTGCTGTATCCGCTATAAAAGAAAAATTAAAGAAAACTTTAAAACTTAAAATTTTGAAATTGAAAAAAAATTGGGGGAAATTGTTATGGCGCTGGTAAATTTCGCTATCCTTTTCTGATTCCAAATAATTATTTTTTTCGATTATCCACAGAGCCAAAAACATGTAAGCCGTGAAAAGTCGTGAAAATCTATCCCCCCCTAGTTACGTCATTTTTAGGGGAAAATTGCTTTGTGGGGTGGATCCGGACCCTACTCGTCGAGCGCTTTCCGATGACACCTCTTTCGTTTTCGTGTGACGCCTAGCTTGGATTTTAGAGGGGGTTACTATCTCCCCGAGACGGGGTGTGAGGATCTGACCGTAAAGACGGCGCGGGTTAATTAGACCTCACACATGCGATTATCACCTACTTCCAAAACCGCACAGACGCATCAATTATCACATACCACATACACACTGCTCTCGGATGTCAGAGGGAGTTCTCGTTACTGACCGCCAGGCGATAGTCCTCGGTATTGACGATAAACATGCATGGTGAACATGAGACGATACACACAATGTCCTCGGTTTTGCCGATGTCCTCGGTATTCCAAATCACATTGGAAGCCAACGATTGGAAGTTTTCTCCCAAATCTACCCTCTATCTTACCCGGCAGATCTTGCTCTATGACAGATAAAAAATTGATGCTTCTCTAGTGAAAACTAAGGGGTGTCCTCGTTAGTGACGGCCAGGCCATAGTCCTCGGTAGTCACGGCAAACACGTATGTGTGTGTGTGTGTGTGTGTGTGTGTGTGTGTGTGTGTGTGTGTGTGTGTGTGTGTGTGTGTGTGTGTGTGTGTGTGTGTGTGTGTGTGTGTGTGTGTGTGTGTGTGTGTGTGTGTGTGTGTGTGTGTGTGTGTGTGTGTGTGTGTGTGTGTGTGTGTGTGTGTGTGTGTGTGTGTGTGTGTGTGTGTGTGTGTGTGTGTGTGTGTGTGTGTGTGTGTGTGTGTGTGTGTGTGTGTGTGTGTGTGTGTGTGTGTGTGTGTGTGTGTGTGTGTGTGTGTGTGTGTGTGTGTGTGTGTGTGTGTGTGTGTGTGTGTGTGTGTGTGTGTGTGTGTGTGTGTGTGTGTGTGTGTGTGTGTGTGTGTGTGTGTGTGTGTGTGTGTGTGTGTGTGTGTGTGTGTGTGTGTGTGTGTGTGTGTGTGTGTGTGTGTGTGTGTGTGTGTGTGTGTGTGTGTGTGTGTGTGTGTGTGTGTGTGTGTGTGTGTGTGTGTGTGTGTGTGTGTGTGTGTGTGTGTGTGTGTGTGTGTGTGTGTGTGTGTGTGTGTGTGTTTGTGTGTGTGTGTGTGTTTGTGTGTTTGTGTGTTTGTGTGTTTGTGTGTTTGTGTGTGTGTGTGTGTGTGTGTGTGTGTGTGTGTGTGTGTGTGTGTGTGTGTGTGTGTGTGTGTGTGTGTGTGTGTGTAGATGAAGACAGACCTGCATTTAAATATGTATATATATAAATATCCAATATATATATACATATATACGTTAGGTATACGCTGCGCATTCAGATGTTCTGGTGCCTCGTGTTTGCCGACATTAAATTCAGGATTTGCAGGATTCGCAGGCGTTTTACCATCCAACGCCCGGTAGCCGTCCCAGAGACTCGTGTTTCGCGACGTCACCTCCCGCCGAGCCGGGCCGCGACGTCGAGCGCCCGGCCAACGCAGGCTGGAAATCTGACGACTGCAGTGGCGGACACAGTTGTTGAACTTTACCTCACTTTGTCAACGTGTACAGTATCTTCAGATCTGTGTGCTGCTGCGCTGTTGGCGCATCATCTTTTCCTTGTCACTGTCATGTGGAGGTGTCCTTGGAGATCAAGCTGAAGACGCCACTGGCAACGTGCACATGCCACTGGATACGGCGCGGGTGAGGAACTATATCTTGCGGTCGTTGGGGAGGGGAGGGTAGTTGATTCGTGGTCTTCCCACGCAGGCTTGGGATTGGGCTGCTGAGAACTGGCACCAGCGGATGGTCTGGACTGACGTGGTTTACTGGTTTAATGTCGATACACATATGTATAATGCAAGGTGTTGAACTATATGTCAAATGTATGGCTTTTTAACCTTGAAGTCATACTGCTCGCATGCTAGGAACTAGGAGAACATGTTAGCCAATTAATACAATCAGTTACTCAGTTTGCATGGGCCGCGATAATTCAAATTTCTACCTTAAGCAGCGCAGCGTCGCATTTGTCGTCCATGAAAACGTTTTTCCTACGTCAGTAAGTTCAAATTCAGCGCGGGCGTAAATCCTGCCCCCCCCCCGAAGAAGGATTTTAGCAATGGGAACGGATTTAGTTTATATTTACGGTGAAAACAAAAACGTGACTCATCTCCGTGTCGCGTGAGACAAAAAAAAACTGTCATAATCTACTTCCATGTGGACAATGAAAATGCTTCGAGGGAAGGTGAACTTCAAGTGATGCTGGGGCTGGTGCGAGATCACCAATTATTTCGTGCTACCATCGGCAACAGGCATCGCAATGCACACGTCAGTTCGTGCTGAGAGCGTAAATTGAAGTTGTTCGAGCATGACAATTTGATTGGTACCCCTATAGTCAGAAAAACCAGAAAAAGCAGGTATATTTATACCTAGAAATCCATCTTATTGACCACAAATAAAGCAAGAAGTAATGCAATGAAGCTGTGGTGATCGCTTAGGATGTAATATGATATCGGTACTACTTATTGTATTTTTAAAGTTTAATAAGGCGAATGACAACATCATCACTGTAGATACTGTGATGCCAGTATGGAAAAATGCCCCTCCAACTTGAAAGTCGGTGTGGCAGGGCCTCATCAACTTCCAAATACACGTTTGATTTTTACAGTTGGTAAAAATATTTTTTAAATTCCCGATGTCTACAATAAAGTGGCCGAAGTCTGGCTATTTTTTTGATGTGTGGGCATAGCATCTACTGAGCTTATCTGGTGACTTCGTGTGATATGCTCATGTTCCTCTGTCTTGCTACAGTGTTCATAACAAGAGTTTCCCATGAAGTGAAGCAAACCTTAATTAATGACGTCATTGCTGCAATCATTGGGTAGGGGAAACCGTGTCTAGTTGATACACTTGTGACGAAACTCAACATAACTCATCACTTTGGAGGGGTAGCGAGGAGATAACTACATCTACGCCAAGCCTAAACCTGGTATCATCACGATATTTTGTTTTCGTGGCGCCCTCTGCTTTCCATCAGAGAGCAAATCACCGCGCAACTATCGGTTCATCAACTTAACCCGCAATAGGGTTAAATCGTTAATAATGATAGGTTAAGTTGATATAATGTAAGTTAAGTACACTAAGTTGTGCATATAGGTGGTACTGGTTTGCGCCTTTTCAAAAGTCTATATTTCACGCTTATAGTAATAAGTCTGGTGTGAGTCTTGAGTCTTGACTGACCATAGCTGATAGTTTATGCTATTTATGGAATGGTCGAACGTTCATTCCTTAGATATCTTGATACAGTTTTAGCAAACACCTTAATAAAAGTAGGCAATTGTATGGTCATTTTGTTCAATTTCCAATCCATAAAACGTTCAAACAGGCTGCATGTTAAGCACGAATCTAGACACATTTCACGGTCGCAAAGTTGAGGGAACATGATAGTGATAGCCGACACTTAAAAAGTGACAAAGTGGACGGCGAATTATAAATTAAGGGCAAAGCAAAGGCATTGAAATTTTACTTTCGGTCCAAAAATGTGTCACATGGTTACCATTCTGTAGTCCCGGGTCGAAAGTACTTCGTCTTGTTTTTGCCACGAGAAGAGGGTGTCCGTAGCAACAGTAGCAGAAGTAGCCATGGCAACCGGCTTCATGCTTTTGGAGAAATTGCTGGTGTATCAACCATCCTGTGCATCAACTGGGCCCCGGTCTCCCTATTCCTATTTTCACGGAGCCGTGAAAATAGGAGGTTGTCGGTAAACACATTAAATTGCCCTATTTAATGTGTTTACATGAGAACCTCGCAAGCTGTCACCTGGACTGTGCCATTTGGATCCTCTGACATCAGTGGTTACATAATCATAGGCATCATATTTGCTTTCAAAACGCTGCGGGAAGGACATTGCAAAACATTGTGATAAAAGATAAAACCGGCTTGGTGTAGGGCTAGGTGTTACGGAGACGGGAACGGTATCTTGTAGTTAGATTGAATGAGCCATTCAATCTCAAAACAAAACCGCTGGAAATAACTCTAACAAATCCCGCCGCGACTTATGAAAATCGTATCAGAGTCCACAAAGTCGTCGGACAGCATCCTCCCGAAAAAATCGCGATGGAACTTGAAAAAAATGCACCGTGGCCTCAAAGCTTGCACAGGGTTCCGGAATGGTTCAATTTGTACCAATAAGAACCATGGAGCCCCCAAACTATCCGGTAGAGTTTAAAACAAATTGCATTGAGGCTTACAGATCGATGCACCGGACCAAAAATCACGCCGACTGGGGACTCAAGGCTCAGGGCCCTCAAATGTTGGTGTCATTGCTGAACGTGTGGCGTAATATCTGCCAGCGTGCGTCTGTTAACGCAAACATGGCCCGTGTTACTGAGGAACTAGGAGTCTTCGAAGTAAAGTTTAGGGCAGATGACTTTAGGCTTAACAGACTTTTGTAAGCTACGTTCTTGTCGATTAGCAGTCGTGTGGTGCATATTTTGGCAAATGATGACGCCTACTATCACCCCGCAAGTCATTAATGTCCTTCTCTCCCTCACTCTTTTGGTACATACAGTGCATACAAAAGTTATATTGTTTCACAAGATTACCGACGTATCGTGCTTCAGACTTGATCACCATATATCAGAAATTGATTATGAAATCCGAAACGTTGGTAATTTTGTTAAATAATAGTAATTCATTTTGAGAACCTTTTCATGGTTATGAAGGCATTGCAAGTAGTATTTTCCTCCCATGTATGCTTAGATTGCACTCCGCAACGAAAGCAGGTGTTTACACAATTTTTGATCCCTCACAATTTGATTCCTTATCTATGATAATACTTCGTTTGTACTTTATCTCCCCCCCCCCTCTTTCGGAATCAGGGATTAACTAGTGGTGCGCTGCATGGGTGTAACCATTGAGGAGGATGCGGAGGGGACATGTCCCCTCAATTCCTGAAAAGTGGCGATTTGTCCCCCTCAATTTTGTCGTGTTCCCCTCCCTCAACCTCAGCTCCCTGGGTATCATCTCCGCAAGATTCTAATTCGTCATTTGTAAAGCGAAAAAATATATGCAAGAGAATCACCAAAAATACCAAAAGCCGATCTAGCCAATCAACAGGCTTCACAGGTTATCTATAGTCAAAAAATAGCAGAATGATAAATCAGCAAACGTAATTTTTTTTTGTTTCCAGCCAATTCTTGAAGAACATGAACCTTAACCATCTTCTGTTTTCGCTTGTGTGGAAAATTATGCTCTGCTGGGCAACAAATTTGCATCATCGCAGGGCTTTATACGCCTTAGGTTGTATTTCCCTGCTCATATGCTGATATATCTTTTTTTAATGTGACTAGGTGTCCATGGGTTCCTTGAAGACTATTGAGGGAAGTCATGGGCGGCCTTAAGCACGTACGTCTAGTTAATGTCGTATTGCCGCCCTGGGAGCGCAGTTGGTTGGAGCGCTGGTCTGCGCTTGTCTCCCCTGTCCTGGCAGCACGGGGTTCGAGTCCCTTCGCGCGCCCGCATTTATCCCCCGACCGGGAATGTCAGCTGGCAGCTGGCCCGATAAGGCCGAGGATGAGCTACCGGGCGGCCGTGTTGAGGAATTGACGGCACGTTATACTTTCGATCAAAATTCTGCCGTTGAACTGGAATTCACGGATCGGGTGGTGGGGCCAGGGTTCACACGACAAGCTCTGCTTAGCAATAGAACCCTGGTACCTAAAGCCACCCCAGCAACAACTCGAAACATTAAAATAAAATAAAAGGTATTCGTATTCGTATTCGTATTCAGCGACGAGTTCGCCAGGGGCGTATTTTCATTGGCATCGGCATTCAGCGACGGTTTTATGATTGTTAAAAAAATGCCACGAATGCTTATGCATGTACTGAACACGCTGGAAGGAACTACATAGGTCTCACATTACCACTTTAACGGTCAAAATGCAGATGTGTTGCCTAGCAGAGCAGAATTTTTCACTCAAGAGAAAACAGAAAATGATCAAGGTTGATGTTACTTTGAAGAATGGCCTGGAAGCAGATTTTTTTTAGCATTTGGAACTTTACTATTTGGAGATTTTGTGACGACGGATAGCCTGTGAAGCTCGTTTATTGGCTACATCGGCTTTTAGTATGCTTGCTGATTCTCCTGCGTCTATACTTCGACTCTAAATTATTAAGTATAATTTTGCGGCGATGATACTCAGTTAGCAAGGCTTTGGGGTACCGAAAAAATTTGGGGGGGGACAAATCGCTACTTTTCAGAAATTGGAAGGGAGATTGGAACATCCACCCCCCACCCCAATGGTTACACCCAGGCAAGGAACGATTAGCATATAAGGAAAGTTGGAAGAAATTGAACATGTTTTCAATGAGATATAAAAGGCTGAGAGGAGATCTCATCGAGGTTTTTACATTTGTCCATGGTCAGGACCAGGGACATCTTAGGGAGATGTTCGAAGTTGACAGAAGAAATGCAATTAGAGGTCATCCTCAACATCAAAAGTAGCGTTAGGGATCATGCTATATTACTCAACGTGTCGGCCAGGGGCCATCATCAGGAGTGATATAAAAAATGGCAGGGTTAACAATTGAAAAAAAAAACGCGGGAAAAAAGCGTGCAAAAATACACCTGAAACACAGAAAAGCATCCTCATTGCTGCAGACACTTCAAGAAACTCCAAACCAGAAATCAACTAGGTCAAGATAGAATCCTCTGAGGAAGCCCGGGCCGATGGTCCATATACATATCGACACATATATAGACATATATCGAATGTAACGCGTAATACATAAAATATAATTTATGTTTATGTAATTTTATGTGATATACCAAGACGTCGTTTGCGTGTTTAGTTGTGGCCGTAGATTACGTGTGTGTAGAGATTCGAGGACCTTCAGATCAGCGTTGTCCCTGCTAGAATTTCTACTTTGAAGTTTGTGTTAGTGTCGCTGTGTTCCATGTTAGAATGTTTGCCGATCATGTGTTCGCCTAAAGGTGTGTATTCTCTCCGAAGTCTGGCATCTCCAAAGTGCTCATTGTACATATCCCTGATGCTACGCTTGGTTTCTCCGACATAAAATATTCCAAGACAGCGGTTGCACGTTATTTTATAAACTACGTTTTTCCGCGTGCATCTGCCTTTGAGCCCGTTACTACAGGTGTGGCATGTTCGTCTACCAGCAGGGCATGGCGACAATTCCAGGGCTGAGCGGACCAGGTAAGATTTCAGTGTAGGTCCGCTAGTCCAGGCTACCCTAACCTGATCTAGATGAGAGAACGTATAGCTGCATAAGTCTCATGTAGACGTAGTTGGGATTGCTACATGCTCGATACCGACGTTGCCCACTTATCCTACTCCTGTTGTGAGGGTGGACAGCACGAGCGGCGGAGTGTACCCGATGTGCTGGGTATCCGTTTTCCAGGAAAAAGGTTGTCATCTTCGCAAGGCTCCGCTCGCACGAAATAGTATCGGAGGAGACTCGTGCCGCTCTCCTCATTTGGGATGTTAAAACGGCCTTTTTAGTGGCCATCGGGTAGGCCGAATCATAGTGCAAGATGATGGGGGCTGCCATTGGTTTAAAGTACAGATGCACTATGATTGTTACAGATGCATTTTGCACTATGATAAGTGGGCAACGTCGGCATCGAGCATGTAGCAATCCCAACTACGTCTACATGAGACTTCCTTTTGTCGATTACCAACTATGTCGACAGGTAAATGCAGCTATCCGTTCGTCTCATCTAGATCATGTTAGGGTAGCCTGGACTAGCGGACCTACACTGAAATCTTACCTGGTCCGCTCAGCCCTGGAATTGTCGCCATGCCCTGCTGGTAGACGAACATGCCACACCTGTAGTAACGGGCTCAAAGGTAGATGCACGCGGAAAAACGTAGTTTATAAAATAACGTGCAACCGCTGTCTTGGAATATTTTATGTCGGAGAAACCAAGCGTAGCATCAGGGATAGGTACAATGAGCACTTTGGATATGCCAGACTTCGGAGAGAATACACACCTTTAGGCGAACACATGATCGGCAAACATTCTAACGTGGAACACAGCGACACTAACACAAACTCAAAGTAGAAATTCTAGCAACAGCCAGGGACAACGCTGATCTGAAGGTCCTCGAATCTCTACACATACGTAATCTACGGCCGCAACTAAACACGCAAACGACGTCTTGGCATATCACATACAATTACATAAACATAAATTATATTTTATGTATTACGCGTTACATTCGATATATATCTATATATGTGTCGATATGTATATGGACCATCGGCCCGGGCTTCCTCAGAGGATTCTATCTTGACCTAGTTGATTTCTGGTTTGGAGTTTCTTGAAGTGTCTGCAGCAATGAGGATGCTTTTCTGTGTTTCAGGTGTATTTTTGCACGCTTTTTTTCCCGCGTTTTTTCAATTGTTAACCCTGCCATTTTTTATATCACTCCTGATGATGGCCCCTGGCCGAAACGTTGAGTAATATAGCATGATCCCTAACGCTACTTTTGATGTTGAGTAAACTCAGCACCTTCTGGTATATTGAGGGTCGTACATTTCGTCTCACGCAATGTCTAAAACCCAGGAGTACCTAAGAGCCATTCTTCGTTGTATTAAACAATAGAGGTCATCCATTCAAAATTAAAGTTAGCTATAACAGGACAAGGTTAAGACAGACTTTCCTCATCAACAGGGCAGTTGAATATTGGAATCATACCAGAGTGAGCTACTCCATTGTCGGTAGCAGTACCATGAACATCTTTAAAAAGAGCACAGACAAAAATTATAGGCATACAGGGGTTGCTTTTCGGTCACTCAGAATCTCAGAATCCCCAGAGGATTGGGCGCTCGTGATGTTACCTAAAAAAGGTGAAGAATGACACATGAAGAATGATGATGTGACGAGTGACGAGTGATGCTTGTCATGTGACCTGACAAGGCACATCACGAGCATGGCAACTGACCCGAGTGGATCTCTAGCTGGGTAGCTACCTAGTGACATTGACAGCATGTTAAACTTTTAACTCAAATTATGTCGTTCAACGGAAATGGTTCCGTCACATAATGGTCTCACGGTATATGCAACAATCTCTGTTTAGCAAAGACAGAATGTATTCAATGAAGACATTTTGACTGAATGCGCTAGAACACCAATTTGCAACGGATATTACTATCAAGGCTTTTCATCGTCCAGTGGTGTGTGCGAAAATCACGCTGGGCGCCAAAAAGACTGGCCGGGCTGTCCAAATCACGTTGGGTCTCAGAAGGTCAGGTCGGTATCCTTGATAATCGCACTGTGATCCACAAACGGTCGGACCGGGGCCCCTGAAAATCACGCTGGGAGCACAACAAAAGTCGTGCCGTGGTCCTTGAAAATCACCATGGGTGATTTTCACCAAAACCACCAAAACATGAGTTGCAGCTCAAAGTAGCTACACCGGAATCTAAAAAGAAAACACAACCGGTTCCTTAAAGCACACCGAGGCTTTGAGACCGCATGGGAGCCTGAAAAGCAGGCTGGGGCCCTTGAAATCGACATGGTACTAGAAGAGGAACACAAAGACCGGGAACTAAATAAACACTTCGGGGATTGCGAAAACGCGCTAATACATAAAAAAAAACATCGTCTGTGTAAAACAAGCAATACAACATTTTAAAAAGAACTAGATCACAAAAATGTGCCGGGCACCTGACAATAATTGTCTGGAGCAACACATCGCATCCATAGACACAGAAAAGTAGGAAAGTAAAAAAAGAGCACCAAAACTCCGTTCGGTAGCCAATCTGGGAGCGTATCTAACCAAAGAGATGTGGTGTATCAAAGCTCAGCGGTCATCCGGATTTTTAGGGAACGGAAAACGTGGGAAGAAGAGAACTAATCATCAAATTTCTTTCACGACGGTATCTTGTAGCGGTTAAGTCTGAACACGTTATGACTTTATGAGGTACCGTGTGTTGTCAACTGTCAGCTATTTTGCGCTGAATTGTTGGTCCCCAAAATAAGCGCTTACATTCTGTTTCAGATGCCGAAATCCAACGATTTATTTTGGCGGTGGTGGAGGGGGGGATGCAGTGGTGACTTCCTCACCACTTTTTGGTGCCTCGGACCGCCCCTGGATGCAAGAAAATTTCATGACAATTTCACTTTTGCCCTCTAGTTTCCGCACTAGATGCCCAGGATCTGATACACATGACCGCGCTAGATCGTGCTGACCGCAGGATCTAACCGTGAGAGCACAAGTTTAATGTGGCTCACATGACATACTTTTCTCGGAACGTGAGAACGCACTATGTGCATGGTTCGCACCACCCGCGCGCCGCCTCCGGGCGTATCGTAATCGGATGGCTGCCAGGTGATGAGGTCGGATCGCATGACGCGCGTGGACTTCAATGGCCACCCCTTAGGCACAATTTCGGTGCGATCGAGCAAATGTGCTGCATGTGAGCGTCGCCGATGTGGTTGGAGAACGGGTTCCGCCTAAGTCCTCTGCCGTCAAGTGCTTTAACGTGTGAAACGTGGATTTTAGAGTCGGGATATCATCGATTTTCGTGCGCTTAATCGGCTCGGTTTCAACCGGCGTAGCTCGCAAACAAATGACTGATCGACACCAAACCGACACCGTGGTGTAGCCGAGACAATCTCCAAGTTCGGAAGTGCAAACGTTTTCGCCGTATGTGGCACGTGCATCCAAAGAATAGCCGGCAGTTTTCATCGCTTTTTTCCGATTGTGTCCGGTACTGGAAAACGGATAAAAGTGACGACACGCCGTGGCGTGCATTAGCTGGATCCATGCACCGCCTACACTTTCCCCATTGACTATGGGCATCTACGGCATACCAGGGGTTAGCCAACGCGACAAGAGTGACAAGTGTCGTGACCCATAAAACTGGCTCTTCTACCCACTCCATGAACTTCTCGGTGAGGCCACATTTTGGATAAAAAGTGATATATACGCATAGCCCAAACGATTATGATTCACACGATACCTTTAGATTTTCACCAACGAAACAGCTTTTTATACAATCAAGAATGTCTTGAAGCATTACCGAACATCATTTTCGGTCTTCCCAACCGGCTCATTGCGTGGATGAATCGTTAGATTTGCTGGAGCCAACTTCATCGGTCGAAAATAATGCAAGTCGCACGTGCTACCACACCAGTTAAGCTACCGTGTGAATGATTTTGCATAGGTGAATACATCTTATGTTGTCCGCTGGGAAATACAAATATGGTACAAAATAATATAGAAATGAAGTTGGAAAAGGGCAGGACAACTCACATCAGCTGAGGTCAGCTTAGGTTAGGTCAGGCCAGGTCCTGCTAGGTTAAATTAGATTTGGTGATATTCGGTTCGATTGGGTTTTGCTGTGCTGTGTTGTGTTGCGTTGTGTTGGGTTTGGTTAAGTTAGGCTAGGTTAATGCAGATTAGTTAATTTCGCGCTGCCTCGGTTCACAACTGCTCGGAGAAGGGAAGTATTCTACACGGTCTATATGTAAGCTATGCATACTTTTACGATCAGTCGCTCTTGCTGCCACGGATTAAATGAGATTTGCTCAGGTCAGGTCAAGTCCTGTCAGGTAGGTTAGGTTAGGTTGGGTTAGGCTGTCAGGTTAAGTTATGCTTGGTCATGTTAGGTTAGGATAGGTTGGGTCAGGTTAGGTTAGGTTAGGTTTCGCTTAGGTTTGGTTCAGTTTGGTTACATTTCGTTTAGGATTGATTCAGTTTGACTAGGTTTGTTTAGTTTTGGTTAGGTTTGGTTATATTGGGTAAGATTTGGTTTGGTTAGTTTAGGTTAGGCTAGTGTTATGTTAGTGTAGACTTGCCAATTTTGGGTGAACTCCGCTCAAATCCGATCAGGAGCGAAATAGCCGGGGTAGATTTTGGACACACTAATATGGTAGCGTAGTTGGTGTGCATGTAGTTGTAATTCAGGGTGGTTGTCTGGGCCGGAGACGGCGGTTGGCCGACGTCTTTGTGATGATACAGATCATGCCACGGTGGACGAGGGTCGGTCAGGTCCTTGCTAAATCAAGCGGTTTGCACATTGTGCGGTTGTGTGCGCTCGAACTCAACTTTCCCAATACAAATATTTACTTTCGCCATACTCTCCGATTTTAACTCTAAAGGGCAAATATACAAAACTAATAAGTAATAAAAAACGGAAAAAGTGACAAATTCCTCTGGTATGGCGTTTTGTTGCATCCCTAAAGATAAGCAAACGCTGAAAGTTTCATTCAAATATCTTCATCCGTTAAAGCGTGACGATTGGTTCCACGTTTTTTGGAGGTGACCTCATTTGACCTTAACTAACTCGTTGACCCTAGATGACCTGACTTCAAAATATGACACAACATGCCAAATTGATGTGGGAAAAGGTATGCTAAATTTTGGTGCGCTGCCGCGCGCCGTTCTTTCACAATCCGCGCAAAACCTTAGGGGGATCGTCAACGACCCCCTCCCCCAGTACGGCGCGGATTAATCAGCAATTTGCATAAATTGCTTTACCAATCGCCGATTTAAATACTACATCGTCGAGCATTTTGGAAAATGCGCCAGTTTGACAATGTTTCGCTTATATTGGCAATCGTGCTCACATCACCTCACCACGCAGACAGTGCTTTATGTCGCATTCGAGTACAGACTTCTTGCGGCTACCTCTCTCCTTTTTTGTAGCTGATGTTCGGAAAAGCATGCCAATAAGGCATCGAGTACGAACAGCCAGGCCAAAGGCAATTGAACACGTGCAATTGATAACACTGAAAATTATATTTGGACTACCAAGCAGATGACAATCCTTAAGACCACAGGGATGCGAGCCGATGAGCCGCGAAGCAGACCACCATATCCTCGTAGCGCCGGACGGAGGTCGGCGGCTCCGGCTATGAGCCAATGCTGGCTGTGAAACTCGACAACCTTGCTCTTCAGAGCCGATGGCAGACCTCGAACGAAACGAAGGAATGTGTGCTGCGAATCAAGCCAATGTTCGACCGTGCAGCAGCGACAGGACGATGGCATGTGGTTCTTCGGACCGAGCTGGAAGCCTAGAGGAGCACAAGGGGAGGGGAGAAACACAACCGCCTGGCGCTTATGACCGATCTTTGTTTAATTATCAGCCTAATGGTGTCCAAACCGTAGCGATTTAATGGATGATGTAACGTGCGCGAGCTGGTAAACATTTTACGAACCAGACCCCGGGCCCTGCCGGGCGGCCGGGCCCATGGCCGGAGGTGGCAAATCGTCGGTTGTGCCTGGCACCCGATGAAAATATCACAATAACTTTAAGTATATCAAGTATATTATCTTACAATTTTTAGCGTGAGGAAGTGCCGATGCGACGATTGCGTCCACCAAATTACATGTCATTCGGATCAGAAACAAAAAGTTAGCCGGTTGGCTTCTAGAAACAACAACCAATACGAATGATGATTGGGACGTCACCAATGCGAGGGTTAAGACTATATCAGATTGCATTGAACAATTTAGCCACAGGACTAGCTGTATTTACGTATTATGCATCGATTTTGACTACGAAACGCAGGCCAATGTCCAACTCTGATTCCGAGAAACGTATCTCGAATGAATTCATCGCCCTGCAGCATCTCGCGCGAACTGATCGACCTGCCATCTGTTAACAAGAGATGAACCAGAGGTTTCTACACCTGCCGGTTTGCCGCACCGCCAAATGCGATAAGGTCGAAAATTATTTCACGTAGCATATTTTCACGGAGACGGTGTGGACATTGTGACCTGTGGACATTATGAACTGTGGACATTATGAACGTGTGGGTATTGTGACATGTGGATATTATGAACTGTGGACATTGTGAGCTGTGGAAGTTGTGAGCTGTGGATGTTATGAACTGTGGACAATATGAACTGTGGACACTATGATCTGTGGACATGATGAACTGCGAAGATAATAAACGTGTGGAAGTTATGAACTCGAGCTTGTGGACATTATGAACTGTGGATAGTATGACCTGTGGACAGTATGAACTCGTGGACATTATGAACTCGTGGACATTATGAACTTGTGGACGTTATGAACTTGTGGACGTTATGAACTGTGGACATTATGAACTGTGGACATTGTGATCTGTGGACAGTGCGAGTTGTGGACATTATGACCTGTGGACATTATGAACTGTGGACATTGTGAGCTGTGGAAGTTATGAACATGTGGACATTGTGAACTGTGGATACTATGAGCTGTGGACATTATGAACTTGTGGACACTGTGAGCTGTGGACACTGTGAACTGTGGACATTATGAATGCCCCCCGAGTAAACAAACATGGATTATGCAGTAGATTCCTATTACACTGGTGCACCAAAAATGTTCACAGGGGAGTGGCATATGATTGCTTTTGTTGGGGATTGGGTGCTGAGTGACCTTATAGTCAACACACCTGCAGGCTGTAATATTAAATCAAATAATTTGCAGGGGAATAATTTTTGCCTGCCTGTTGTTGACTACATGTGTGGAAAACATGCATCCTTTTGTGATCCATGCAATTTGCTATTTTGCATACCCTGCAGTTATTTGAACTTTATGTGTTATTTTTGGTAGAAAGAGCTTTGCAAAATCTGTGAGAAAATATTATCAACCAAAACATTTTAATTTAACCAACTGCTTTCCTTGTTTTCTTGACATTGGTGCATTGTACTCAGACTATGAAAAACATGCTTGCATAGGCATAAGCAACCACAATGGCATAGCTTATTTGTATATTTGTTTATTGTCCACAATCTCCAACAGCATATTGTGCCCTTTACAGAAGTCAGTAGCTAAAAACGTACCCAGAACAGGTGAATAGTTTTTAGTTCAAACAGGTAAACAGCTGTCAGAACTTGTCGATGTCCGGTGGCTCCGCGTCTCAAATGTGAGCGTGTGACGCAGCACAGTATCTCACCACCTGTGTCTTAAATGCATTCAGTGGGTTTGTGAAGATGTCTGCACTTGGCGTCATCGCAAAAAAATGTTTTCGTTACTCTTAATAATCTGTTAAACAAGCCACACCTAATGGTTTCTACATGTGCATACGGTTAAAACGGTTTGCCTATTTCTCCTAACTGGGCACTTCATCCAAAGTTTTGCAATAACACTGATGAGTCCGTCCTGCTACATAAATAATTTCGTAAGAACACGATGTCGGATTGTACGCGATGAGTGGACACAGATGTCATGTTATAAAAGCGAAGAAGGTCCTGGTATTGTAGAGATTCCGGTCGAGGTGTGGCACTACAGTGTTGGGCAAGCCACATTAAACATTTATGTTCTACTCTATCAATCATGGTGAGATGTGTTGAGGCTGCGCCTGCCCAAATGACGGAGCAATATTCAAGGCGAGACCTAATGTTCGCGTTATATACCGCCAGCAGAGCAATTTTCGAGAATTTGCTACCAGGAACCCCTGCTTGCATTGATCTAATAAAAAGTCCGAGAGCTCGGTTCGCAGATGACACAGTTTTTGCCACATGTTGTGCGAAAGTCAATTTGCTGTCCAGGTACACACCCAGGTCTCGCATCACAGTCTCACGCTGCAGCGTTGTATTGTGTACCGTATATTCGAAGCGCACAGGAGTACGACAAAGAGTCATTGCGAATGATCTACACTTTAGAGGGTTCAAGGATAGCATCCAGTCTGCGGACCACTTACAAAGGGAATCAATATCCATCTGCAAGCGTGTCGCGTCGTCCACAGACGCTACCCTCCTAAAAATTTTGACGTCATCAGCAAACATCAGACATTCCGAGTCAATACTGGATGGCAGGTCGTTCACAAACAGGGAAAATAGCAGAGGAGCCAGCATGCTCCCTTCCGGTACACCGGAAGTGACGTCAGCCCAGTCAGAGCCGTCCCGTTAACTATCACCCGCTGCCGGCGGCCTGTCAGGTATGAGCGAATCAGAGAGAGCATTTTGTCTGAAACATGATATGCATTTTCGAGCTTGTATAGTAACAGTCAAGCCAGGACCATATGTTGAGTACAGGGACACTAACTCCAATGTGATGTCCCCACAGACTCCTGGCCTTCCACTCCCACTCCCTTCTTGCAGGGGGGAGTTGGGGAAGGGGCCTGTGGAGGAGCAGCAGAGTCTGAGATGAGCCGACACATGCTTACATGAACCAGTGGAGTGTCACAATATTTTGTTGACATCAGGATCCAGGAATGGAGCAATGGAGAGGATCGGTAAGAAACTGTCTTAGGAGGAGCTGAGGAGTCTGGGGGATGGAGGAGTTTTGGAAGGAATCGAGGAGTCTGGAGTGGAACTGAGGAATTTGTGGAAGAACAAATGAGTGAGTAATGGCGGCACTCTGGCGAGGAGCAGAGCAGTCTGGAAACGAGTAGATGTGTCTGGGTAGAGATGGAGTCTGGACAGAAGCTGAATGAGTCTAGAGTAATCAATAATTATAGGGAGGAACTGAAGACCCTAGATAAGAATTGAAGACCCTAGGAAAGAGCTGAAGAATTTGAGAAGGAACAGGGGAGCCCGGGGAGAAATCGGAGGAGTCTGGAGATGAACGTAAGGGTCATAGAAAGAATGGGGAATCTGGACAGGAACCGAAACGTGTGTGAAAAACTGAGTGGTCTGTGAGATGGACGAGTCTGGAGAGGAATGGGGGCCTAAAAAGGAGCCAATGGGCTCGGGCAGAAACTGAGGAGTCTGAAAAGGAATGGTGGTGTCTGGGGAAGACGGTGGGGCTAAGGAAGAACTGGTTAAGATAGGGAGGAATGTAGATGCATGAGCAGAACTGAGTAGCTCTGGGTGAAACTAAGGTTTCTGGGATCGGATAGGTGTCGGTGAGAAGGTGGTGAAGAGCCTGGTGAGGAACGGGAGAGTTTTTGGATTAACAGATGAGTCTGGAGATGAATGAAATAGCCCACCCCATACTTTTGCGCCCCTAAGCCCAAATAACCAACTAACCACCCCATACTTTTCCCATCCTACCCAGACACTGTGGTTCATTCCTGGACACATTGCTTCCTTCCCAGACTATCCGTTTCTTGTCGATATTCATATGTTCTTCCACGAACTCCTCCGTTTCTCCCCAGACTCCTTCATTCTTTGCAGACTTCTCGGTTCTACCCAAGATTCATCTCGTCCTCAGTCTTTTCCACTGCCAGACTCCTCAATATCCTCGCCAGACACTTCGGTTCCTGGTCAGACTTCGACATTCCTCCCCCATCCTACCATATTATCCCATTCCTCCCCAGACTGCGTCATTCTTCCGGAGACTCCGCCGTTCCTATTCCGAAACTTCACCGTTCCTACCCCCGACTCCTCCATCCCTTCCCAAACTTTTCAACTCCGTCCCAGACTCCACCTTTCCTTCTTGAACTCTTGCGTTGCTTTCCAGACGCCTTCGTTCTTTTCGACATTCCTCCGTTCCTTCCAAAACGCCTCCGGTTTTCTCCAACCTGTTCGTCACTGTGTTCAAGTATCGTTAACACACCACGATCCTGTCAATCTACCGGCTGTTGGTTTTACGATACGTTGACCGTTTAGTCATGTAGCGTTGCCAGTGTCTCACGCCGATTGATCGCGGGCGAAGAGTAGCGACGGGTGAGACTCGAACCCACAATCTTTCGGTCGTGTGACTTACCCCTAGACCAGTCGTCCCCCTTGCCAACCCACCGATGATGTCATGAGCGCAGGTCGGCCTCCGGCGGACACGTACCTTGACCTGGGGCTGTGCAGCGCCTCCTACCCATTCCACTACGTCGACGGGACCCGATGACGTGACGGCCACGGCACCTGATGACGTCACTGTTGCCCGCAGGATCCGGTGGAAGAACGGCCGTGTCAGCAACGGCGGCCCGTACGTGCCTACCGACGTGGAGCACGTGGCTAACATCGTGACACATGGCGTGCGTATTGGCTGGCGGCACTAGCCGTGGCCCCGCCTCAGCGGGCCTGTGTAGAGTAGCGGTGACATCATAACGGGGGCTCAGTGGGAGCACGAGTGTGATATGGCCGCAGGATGCTACATCCAATGTTAGTGGGAGCCAGTGCGGGTGACAATGCGACCAATGTGCTCAAATTGGTTTCCCCTCGTTTGAGATGAACTGAAACATTTTGACAGGTGCATTTAAATATTACGACTATGTTAGTGTATTGTTTCTTTAGGTGGTTTTTCATTATTTATGAGTATCGCATCTTCTTTT
>JAOTOL010000324.1:0-46006 GCA_034440575.1 Imbricaverruca yamaguchii | reverse complement strand
ATGATCTTGTGAGCAAAGGCTGGGTGGGAAATAGATGCAAATCAGGCTGCGGTGACGAGACCCAACTGTTACGGGCATCAGAAATATGATCAAATTTCCGTACACCCTGACACGACTCTCGTGGCGAAGTTAACGATATCGTCCAGTCTGCGGATGTTTGCTACGTCGACCCGTTCCCGTAAACAGATTGGGCAGTAAGGGATGCTGATACAACTAGGTTATTGACTAATAGTGAAGAGGGTACAGTGTAGGGCAGATGGTGACAGATGCTCAGGACCAGAAGGAATCCGGTGCACTTGCGAACCACAACAGGTACATGAGATTCCCACATGGCGCTCAAATGTCGCCTCAAGGTTCTTACACGAATGGCTCTCATTTACCACAGCGTTCCGAAAGCGTACTCGTATCGGGGTAATATTGTGCAGATTTTGGCGCGATCCGAACGTGACAAGCTGAGTATTGGTCGGGTTTACCTCTCAAACCATTATCCAGAAAAAGTAGTCGTATAGTTGGTCTGGGACATGTCTCCATCTGATTTATCGGATTTGGGAGATCTGATTCGCGATCTTAGATGAGGACCTGGGTGTCGCCTGCGAACTGAGTGTCGTGAGCTACCGGGACGTGCAAACTAAGGTCGTTCGAAAAGATGCATCAGAGGAGCGGACGTAGTGACGAGCCTTCGAAAGACACCTATGCTGTTTGGGAGAAAGCAGCAGAGATGCCTGTTTCCGCATTGACCTGGGATGTTGGCAGCCTGCGTGACCTCCCAGATGTGCCCTAAAACCAGTCAGTATCGATTCCATGGAGCTCTACTTTAGTGAGCAGTTTGGCGGGTCTATCGTCGAAGCATTTACTGAGATCCAGGATGCAAGGGAGAGCTACTTTCGAACGGCCCATTGCTGCTAGTATTTTGTCCGTGACTGAGATGGGAGCGGTTTCCGAGAGGGACGTGGTCTGAAGCCGTGCTTAGTTTGTGCCAGTAGGGTGGTTTGCGTTCAGGTAGTGATGAAGTTGTTTCTGCACTACCCTCCCAGTGATCTTGGCGATAACCGGAACCAATGAGATGGGCCTAAAATTAGAAGGGTCCGGAGGATCACCTGATTTGTGAATGGAATTGCTATCGACTATTTCCAAGTGGAGGGGATATCAGCTGTAGTCAGGCGTGTGTTTATACTGGCGAGCAGCACTTCTTCGATAAATAAGAACAGAGATTTCATGACCTCAATACAGATACCGTTAGGACCGCAAGCACCTGTGCTCATGTCCATGACGATTTTGGCTAGATGTTCCAGAGATGTAGGTGATACTTTATAGGAGCTTGTAGAAAACGCGGGATAGTCAGCAACTGGGAGGTGTGTGTTCAGGTCAGTTTGCCTAGGGTCTTACTTCTGCTGATAAGTTTGGTCCGTCACTAACAAGGTATTGATTTATATGCTCAAGTAGGACCTGAGGATGAACTCTGTGAGAGCCTTTTTTGGTGTCCATAATGGGCTTGATAGCACCAGGCCACGCAGCTGATGGGTCTTTTTGATAAATATTTCCGCTAATCTCTTCCCTACAGTCCGCTCTAATAACTGATCGAACTTGTCGGTTAAGCACTGTATGTGTTTCTATCTTTCAAGTGCAAGGCTAAATTTCGTCGATGCATAAGCTGTTTGGTAGCTTCGCTAACATGTGGTGCCGTTGGGTTTCGAATTTTGATATTTCTGAGTGCCAGGTGCTCGTCGAGAATATGTGTCAACAATCTCTGCAGGTGTCCCATTTCTCAGTTACTGAGATGCGACCAATGACCTGGACCCAGTCGATCTCCCCAAGGTCAAAGTCAGTTCCGAGGTATCCACTCGTCCTAAAGAACGACTTCGTCACGGCATTAGCTGAGGGATGCTTGTCTAATTTAATCGAACATATGCTAAATTTGTGTGGACTGTAGATGCAAAAACTCACTCTGGTTCTGCCGACAGAGATGGGCGAATTTGTTATGATGACATCCAGTAAAGAGCCGTGTGTGTGTGTGTGTGTGTGTGAGTTTTGCCAGCCTGCCACCGTGTGGTGATATCGTGTCAGGAGGTGTAGACATTTTCAAAACGGTAATAGTTAGCGCTGGCTTGGCGATAATCGCCACTCCACCGTGACCACTAGAGTCCGGCCGGTCCACACGTTTTGCGTGGTAACCAGGGTAAGTTAATGAGACGCGTGGAGGTGCTAGGTCGCAGCCAGGTCTCAGTCACAGTCGCAGCTAGGTCTAGAGAGTAAGAGCGATGGTCGTGGTGTAGCTTAAATGGCTTAGGTTTGACAGATTGGCCACTGATGAATCCTAGATGATGCTGCCCTTTGCGCTGCTGAGCCGTTGCATGGCTTGTTCCGTCCCGTGATCCGGGTCGTCTGCCACCCCTGGCGCCGCGTTTTTAGGCGCTGTTTTGGCAACGATACGCTTCCCCCGGTCATTCACAATATTCTTACATTAGCGCTACTTATAGAGAAATATCTTGGTTGAGCAAACCGGAGATATTAATCCGATTTGTTTTATTCCACTAATGCACACTTATAGACACCGATGCACTGTGCACACGACAGATGTTTAACTTTTCAACAGCCTTATTGGGCAACCTTGCACACGTGGCAAATGTTTAACCCCTGAGCCTAATGAGTAGACACAAATGCACGCAACTTTCGCTACTTTTTCACGTGTCTGGTTTGCATATCACGGGAAAGTGTCAGGTCCAGGTCAACAAAGGCCATTTATCTGACACTGGTCGAATGCCACAATGATCCAAGATACTCGAAGTGACGTCACTCGGGGTAGTCGCAATACCATATTCCAATCTCCAAACTCAACACGAACACTGAACTCAGATCATGCTGCTCTTTCATCAAGGCAAATAGTTTGCTTCATCGAATTATAATTAAGATCATGTTTCCTGAGTGAGCAAGAAAATGTGACACTAAGTAAGAAAAATAACCTGTGTCATGTAATTTCTCTTGAGTTGAGTGAGATAACTGAGTGAGATACCTGAGTGAGATATGCGGAGTTGTCGCACCGAACATTGTGAACAGCATGCAATAAGCGTTCTAGTTTAAAATATGCTTCGAAGGTCAATGGAATACGATTAGGGTCAAGTACCAAGCATATTATGTGCAATGCCATCTGACCCAGAATGTTGCTGTTTCTATGGAGGCCGAACCTGAGTTCGATGTCTGCGCCAGTAAAGACTTGAGAGATGACATTGAATGGCCAGCTAATGACCTGAGGTGATCTGACCTAGTGTGGTCAGACCTTATCTGACCTGTTTTGATCTCTTCATGCAATTTCTTTCCAAGCAGTGTACACTTTGGTGAAGGTTGAAGTGATCGTTTTATCAGTATATGCATTATTTCAGCGTGCCCAACAGTCTATTCACAGGGTCATTCGCAAGGTCATAAATAGTTCACCAATGTGTTTCAGCATCATGTCAGTTCCTCTTGCAACACCTTTCGTTTGCTTTCCAGTGATGTACCGTGGTGATCAAGCTTGACCTGACCATGCAACATGGCCTGACCTAACGTTAGGACTTCTGGAAATCAAGCATTTATAGATATGTTGCCGAGTGCTTCTGTTCGAAGAACCCGAGACGATTAATTTTCATACTTTTCAGGCCATTATCCTAGATATGAACCATGCCATTGTGTTTGCCTATTCGGATTTTCCGAGACCTCATTAGGACCGTAAATGAGTAAATAAACTGTTATGTCAGCTCCAAGCTACATTGGCTTTCAAAATATATTTATCAATCTCAACAACTTGCATAGTTCGAAGGCTGATTTTCGAGCCTGATTCTAATCTGACCTGACCTAGCCTACTTTGACATTTTTGCTATGATCAATGCATATACATTCATCTCGATGCATTCATCTAGATGTATTCATTTAGGTCATCTAGGCTAATTAAGAAACAACGTCAAACGAAAAGAAGCTCTGCCTTATTTTAAACCATTTCCAGGATTTCAGTTGAAGTCCGCATATTCACCTTCCGATGACCTCCGATTCGGTACCGGTGCAAACGCAAGAAATTATTATGTCTCGCCACAACCAAAGCTTTCTAACAATGATCAGCGTTTCATACTAGTCTATGCAGATTGGATGATAGGTCAGTGAATCGTACGAATTTGATATGCTTTGCACTAACGACGCTAATTCATTTCACTGGGCACCCCCGACAATGATCTTGTAAACAAATGATGCGGCATTGTTGGCATGGTCGAAAAGACATTGGGTCACAAAATGACACAAAAGGTCACGAGACTCCATATTTTGTCTGCCAGAATGTCGCACGGGACCAGAAGTAGAGTCAGGCTTCAACTCCGTAAGCAATGTGCATTCGTGGCTAGAAGACACTGTCTGCGAAGAGCGGTACCAGCATTCGTGGCTAGAAGACACTGTCAATTGCGAAGAGCGGTACCAGCATTCGTGGCTAGAAGACACTGTCTGCGAAGAGCGGTACCAGCATTCGTGGCTAGAAGACACTGTCTGCGAAGAGCGGTACCAGCATTCGTGGCTAGAAGACACTGTCTGCGAAGAGCGGTACCAGCATTCGTGGCAAGAAGATAAAGTATGGGAAGATAGGTATCAGCATTTGTGGTTAGAAGATAAACTTTGGATAGAGGTACCATCATTCGTGGAAGACACCGTCTAGAAGGAGCCGACTCAGCGTTTTCGGGCACAGTGCAGTATTCCACATTTTCGCACCAATTGCGACAACGAAATAGGCGACAATCCTACGGAAGAAACACGTATGCCAATCAAACGTGAAGTGTGCCGCGGAGGTGTCCTGACAGCGTGGCGGTTCTGTCCACTGTCAGGTGTCCTGACAGCGTGGCGGTTCTGTCCACTGCCAGGTGTCCTGACAGCGTGGCGGTTCTGTCCACTGCCAGGTGTCCTGACAGCGTGGCGGTTCTGTCCACTGTCAGGTGTCCTGACAGCGTGGCGGTTCTGTCCACTGCCAGGTGTCCTGACAGCGTGGCGGTTCTGTCCACTGTCAGGTGTCCTGACAGCGTGGCGGTTCTGGTCCACTGTCAGGTGTCCTGACAGCGTGGCGGTTCTGTCCACTGCCAGGTGTCCTGATAGCGTGGCGGTTCTGTCCACTGCCAGGTGTCCTGACAGCGTGGCGGTTCTGTCACTCACGGTGTCCTGACAGCGTGGCGGTTCTGTCCACTGCCAGGTGTCCTGATAGCGTGGCGGTTCTGTCCACTGCCAGGTGTCCTGACAGCGTGGCGGTTCTGTCCACTGCCAGGTGCCCTGACAGCGTGGCGGTTCTGTCCACTGCCAGGTGCCCTGACAGCGTGGCGGTTCTGTCCACTGCCAGGTGTCCTGACAGCGTGGCGGTTCTGTCCACTGCCAGGTGTCCTGACAGCGTGGCGGTTCTGTCCACTGTCAGGTGTCCTGACAGCGTGGCGGTTCTGTCCACTGCCAGGTGTCCTGACAGCGTGGCGGTTCTGTCCACTGCCAGGTGTCCTGATAGCGTGGCGGTTCTGTCCACTGCCAGGTGTCCTGACAGCGTGGCGGTTCTGTCCACTGCCAGGTGCCCTGACAGCGTGGCGGTTCTGTCCACTGCCAGGTGCCCTGACAGCGTGGCGGTTCTGTCCACTGCCAGGTGTCCTGACAGCGTGGCGGTTCTGTCCACTGCCAGGTGTCCTGACAGCGTGGCGGTTCTGTCCACTGCCAGGTGCCCTGACAGCGTGGCGGTTCTGTCCACTGCCAGGTGTCCTGACAGCGTGGCGGTTCTGTCCACTGCCAGGTGCCCTGACAGCGTGGCGGTTCTGTCCACTGCCAGGTGTCCTGACAGCGTGGCGGTTCTGTCCACTGCCAGGTGCCCTGACAGCGTGGCGGTTCTGTCCACTGCCAGGTGCCCTGACAGCGTGGCGGTTCTGTCCACTGCCAGGTGTCCTGACAGCGTGGCGGTTCTGTCCACTGCCAGGTGTCCTGACAGCGTGGCGGTTCTGTCCACTGCCAGGTGTCCTGACAGCGTGGCGGTTCTGTCCACTGCCAGGTGCCCTGACAGCGTGGCGGTTCTGTCCACTGCCAGGTGCCCTGACAGCGTGGCGGTTCTGTCCACTGCCAGGTATCCTGACAGCGTGGCGGTTCTGTCCACTGCCAGGTGTCCTGACAGCGTGGCGGTTCTGTCCACTGCCAGGTGTCCTGACAGCGTGGCGGTTCTGTCCACTGTCAGGTGCCCTGACAGCGTGGCGGTTCTGTCCACTGCCAGGTGTCCTGACAGCGTGGCGGTTCTGTCCACTGTCAGGTGTCCTGACAGCGTGGCGGTTCTGTCCACTGCCAGGTGCCCTGACAGCGTGGCGGTTCTGTCCACTGCCAGGTGTCCTGACAGCGTGGCGGTTCTGTCCACTTGTCAGGTGCCTTGCTGCACGGCCTGCAGCGCCGGTCCGAAGTAGTCACATTGCACGGCTGTCAGTTGCACGGCTGTCAGCGCACAGGTCGGCGGGAACAGTCGTCAGGCTCGAGTATCTTTTGCTGTTGCTGCAGGCGCGACGTGGTGGCGCTGCCAGCACGTTAATTACCAAGTAATGGTGTTGTTGCATGACTGTGCGCTGCTTACATGGCAGCGGCTCGTTTTTCACCCCGGAGCACGAACAGGCCAAAGCCACAGTGCCTAAGTATTAGGCACTGTGGGTGGACTGATGTGAAAACATAGCTTGATATAATTCGCTGTGGACAACATCGTAGCGATAGTTTTGTCCAAAGGTGGCGACCTTCTGAGGACACGCTGCCTACACACACTTTTCCGGACATCCTCCGACGGCGCGGAGGCTCTTCCTCTCACTGCTCAGCACAGTGTCTGTTGTGCTGGAGGAGACTCTTTCAACAGCTCGGGCCTCGTCCACCACGCCAGGGCCTTGTGTGCGGCTTCGGCCCCTGCTTTGGCTCAGGGGCCCTTCATCCCGGCTCGGGGCCCTCTCGGAAGGGCCGGGGAACTCTCACGGCTCGGGATCCTGTCCGTTGGCTCAGGGACCCTCCTTGGCGATCCAGAGTCTTCTAGGGCAGGCCGAAAGTCCTATATTAACAACCTGAGCCACCTCCATCGGATTATGGATCTGTTACGGCTTAGACCTTACCAGTCACCCAAGGGGGCCCTTCTGACGGCCCAAGGTCATCTGCGGCAACTATGGACATTCCGCCGTGTTAGGGGGCCCTCTTCAAGAACCCAGGACCTCTTCCGACACGCCCAGACCCCGGTCCAGGTCCGAGTCTGGGGCCTTTTACAAAAGATCGGACCTCTGAATTAGTCACGCACCCTTTCTTGAGCTTGGGACCCACATCAGTCCAAAGGCCCTTCATACTGGGGCATGGCCCCATTCCGTCAGCCTGGGCCCTTCCAACGATCCAGGGCCCCTCTGTCGACCTGGAGTTCATTCACGTTGGCCCAAACCAGGGTCCTCACCATCCAGCTGTGGACACTTCCCGTGGATCCGACCCTCTTCATCGACTCCGTAGCCACTCCTTCAGCCCGGGGCCCCTTTCGCCGGACCAGGGATCCTTGCGGTCCCTGAAGGTGGTCGCCCGGAGGGTCCTCTCAGACCCCCCAGTGGGCGGCTGCCCTCTTCACCCTGACTGTGAATACTGGCTACGCTACCGATTATCAATAAATTAAATGTCAATTCCTTTGGCTATAAATCAAAATTAACGGGGCAGCTGCGCACCTATTCTCGTCACGTACGCGACTTTACGACGCTTGAGCGGCGTTGTGGCGGGGATGGCCGAGTTGTTAAAGTATTGAGCTCCGAGTGCCAAAGGTCCAAATTTCCACACTCGCAACACTTGGGACATTTCCCAATCCCGCAGCCCGCCGTCGAAACAGTGTGGGCGGGCCATTAGCCGTGATCGTGCATAAAGTGCGTCGAGAACCACCCAGTAAACAAAAATACAATTTAACACGCTTAGTACATAATCTACATGGGGACACCATGTCAGAAAAACGATATGCAGCAGTCACAGAGATGTACTTGGCAGGTGTTGCTTCAAAACTTTTATTCACGACTTGCATGGCATGCAAATATGTGCTGCTGCATTATACTTAATCTACTTGTTGGATCGTGGAAAGCGCAATTCGCGGTGTTCAATCTCTGCCGAGCGGCCATCTTGATCTGGTCTCATCGGCGCCATCTCAGACACACCGTCACTGTGAACGAATGCGAAGTGAAGATTTCCGCCCCGAGGCTGAAGCAGGCCACAGCGCTTCGTGACTTGTTTGTGAGCCAGGCGAACCCCGAGTGAGCCTACTCCCCCGCCCGTGCTGTTGTCAACGCGTCCGTATTCGCCTTCAAATACGCATTCGCGCACTCTCCGAATTGGGTCAGATCCGGGCGGTGACATTCACGCAGAGGGAACAGAAGAAGAGGGAGGAGTGGAGAAGAGGGAAGAAGAGAAGAAGAGGGAAGAAGAGGAGAAGAGGGAGGTAGAGAAGAAGAGGGAAGAAGAGGAGAAGAGGGAGGTAGAGGTTGGTTGGTTATTGGTTTTACGACACATCGACCATTGAGTCATGTAGCGTCGCCAATCTCTCACGCCGATTGGTCGCGGGCGAAGAATAGCGACAGGTGAGACTCGAACCCACAACATTTCGATCGTGAGACGAGCAACTTACCCCTAGGCTACTCGTCCTAAAGCGGGAGTTAGAGAAGACGAGGGAAGAAGAGGGAGGAAGAGGAGAAGAGGGAAGAAGAGGAGAAGGGGGAAGAAGAGAAGAGGACAGATACAACTGTTGATCGCATTTGTGTGCCACGCTTAACCACTTGCTCGCTGGTGGCGAAAGCGGATCAGAGAAAAAGCATCACTGTGAACCCCATGCATTGAACACACCGACATACGCCTCGCCATCGTGTACCTTACCGTTTCTAGAATATTTGCCTAACAGCCAATTTCGTTTTTTTGTGTGTAGAGAACCATCCACTGCATGTGGCTTGTGTTACCTTTGGCAATATCAGTATATCGATGGGAAGGAATGATGTTGGAACGTCATTAGCCTCAAATAGTTACTGGTATGACCATGCTCACATGATGGGAGTATATGCTGACATACACCTGGCCATTATGTACTCTGCCGGTTGCCGAAATGTCGACCCCTGTTTCCCACGCAGCCGTCTATCCTATTTGGATACAGGCACTGATGCAGAGGCAACTGATATTGAGTCTTTATACGGTCCACTGACCAGCAGTCAGGCCAGTTAGCTTATCAATGCCTGAGGATACTGATACAAATGATACCATTCGCCATAGCTCTTGTTCAGTACAAATAATTCCGTCTTTTCTGCCTCCAGCGCTCCTCCCTTGTATCGTTCGAAGAAGGGAATTGATGTAGGTCACTTCAGGCCATCGAACTATGATATCATCCCTGGGGGCATGCAGCCAAGCTTACGCAAAACTGACTGCTGTGGAGCGTGAAATGAAATGCAAACGCGCATCAAGGAGGATGTTGCTTGTTACTAGGTACCTAGCTGCAATGAGCAAACGTTATTTAATTTTTGATCAACATATTGCCTTACAGAGCAAATTATTCAGCTGAATTCTTCCTCATGAATTAGGTACTGGTGTTTCTCATGTGTAATCCAGTTCTACTCTCACACTTCCCTTTTTCGTCCACCGCAGCTCCAAATTCGGGCGCCCGTTTCTTATTATATCCTGGTTTTGGTCATACGACAAAAATATTCAAGAAATCATATATTGGATTTAGCATTATCTAGAAAGAGCACAGGAAAGGGAGCAGTCAATGGTTTGTGCCACCAAGAATCTGTGAAGAGGAATGCTAGTTAATGGGTAGTAAAGGAAAACACTTGTAAAAGATGCGCCACTGTCAGAGGCGCAGCCAAGGGGGGTGTATTCGCACCCCTCCAGTATCACCAAAAAATACACTAGATTTTAATAATGCATGAATATTTTGAGGTTTTAGCTAAGCAAAACCTTGAATTTTCCGTGCGCTACGCGCACCGGGAACTTTCGCTGTACCGTCCTTTGATAGGGAGGTGTGGTAGGGCCCCTTAGGGAAATTCTAGCTCTGCCACTGACCACTTGTGATAAAGGAGGAAGCCAGCAATATATGGGAACAAGTAGATACATATTGTCTCGATGGATGACAGCACACTTTTGCAAGTGTGAGTACTTACGAGAGACAGCATGTCCCAAAATATGTCGGTTTCCAACATACAAGCATTGAATGGGCCATTGCCGTTTGGTTTGAATCAAGCATTACATATTACGCAGACACCAAACTCCTAAAAATCTTTACAGTATTGCAGTCATGGCATATCATATAAAAATGACACCAGGCTATGGCCACATGGCAAAGCGTGTTCGGCAGGATTCGTCTGGCTGGGGCGCCGAGTCTGTTCTCCGGCTCGGACGTAAGTTGAATGGTGATCGGATTAGTAACCACCACCCATAGTGGGGGCAGCTATTTTGGATTCGTTTTCGTGCGAAATTCTTCCAGTAGGTGACACTGGTTAGGTCAACAAATGTTAGGTCAATACTGGCCGCGCGAACGAATCACCAACACACTACCGAGCCCAAACACACATTTTGTGCTGGCTAGTGTTAACTGCCAGCTGTTTTTTTCCAGGCGATTGCCAAGGCCCGCCGAACCAACCAGGGTCAAGTGACCCGAATGAAGCAGCTGCTGTTGTTGCACAAGTTGTATCAGCCATGGCTGATGCAGGTGCAAACAACCAAGCTGGAGGAAGTGCAGAGAACGGTACTCGAGGAAATGAAACGATCGTGGTGTCAGCATGGAGGTGCAACAAGACTTGCGCGGAGCTGGCGGCGGCTGGTGCCCGGTCCGGCATGTACGCCGACTCCAGCACCCACCTGGTGAGTGCACCTCGGACAGTGGATGTTTACTCAAGGCATGCGGTGGACGGAGTGTTCATTAACGACAAATCCAGGATACAGTATTAATTGACGGCAAACCGTCGGCCGAGTGTTGATTGTCGCTTTACCAAGGACATAGAGCGCAATATATATATATATATATATATATATATATATATATATATATATATATATATATATATATATATATATATATATATATATATATATATATATATATATATATATATATATATATATATATATACATATATATATATATATATATATATATATATATATATATATATATATATATATATATATATATATATATATATATATATATATATATGCATGCATATACATATGTATATACATGTATACATATGCATATATATATGTAGATATACGTATATATAAATATGAAGGAGGTGCAAATGTCATTTTGTGATTTCTGTATGCAAAAAGTAGTCAACAAGATGCACCGACCGAAATACGCGAACTTCAGGTGCAGACCAAGGCTGATGATGAATATACGCGAACTTCAGGTGCAGACCACGGCTGATGATGAATATACGCACACTTCAGGTGCAGACCACGGCTGATGATTCGTGACCGGAGCTTCATGCTCAGCCAATTATTCCAACGCTAAAACTCTTCTAACACCACTTTGGCCATCCAGTTTAAGAGTTTTAGTCATCAAGAGCTTCCTTTAACATTATATTTTTGTAAACATTTGAGTTAACTCTGGGTTCGTGCTCCCTCCCACTCGTGATTACTCCCACTCGTGATTACTCCCACTCGTGATTACTCCCACTCGTGATTACTCCCACTCGTGATTACTCCCACTCGTGATTACTCCCACTCGTGATTACTCCCACTCGTGATTACTCCCACTCGTGATTACTCCCACTCGTGATTACTCCCACTCGTGATTACTCCCACTGTGATTACTCCCACTCGTGATTACTCCCACTCGTGATTACTCCCACTGTGATTACCCCACTCGTGATTACTCCCACTCGTGATTACTCCCACTCGTGATTACTCCCACTCGTGATTACTCCCACTCGTGATTACTCCCACTCGTGATTACTCCCACTCGTGATTACTCCCACTCGTGATTACTCCCACTCGTGATTACTCCCACTCCCCCAGGTGAAGTCACAACACTACTATGGAGAAGGAGAGCGTGAAAGGTCAGGAATTGGCCCCATTTAATTAAATTATTGCTCCCCCCAATCAAGTATCATTATACGTGACCCTGCCGTTATGGCCATCTATGCTAAACTCTTCGTGCCTGTAGCCATCTTCCTGTTCGAGATTATATGGGCTGGTCAGGATCCGCCAATCTGCTGTACGTTATGCATGAAGCCTCTGTATGCCCCTGTACTGCACGTTATGCCCCTGTACTGCGCAAGTAGAAGTTCTGGGCATTTCATATGTTGCCTGGATACACTCGGGTGCACTAGAGTATATGTCACCAATTCGTGACTTACATTTGTACAGTAAAATCAGTTCCGAGAGCACAAATGGTAATTTCATGAAATAATTAACGAGCCTACAAATTACTAAGTTACGACATGTGAATGTTACGCCCAAGTTCCTGTACAATAGTGATTCTATATAATTCCTTCCTTCCGTGACACGAGGCCCAGAATAGACAAATGTTAAAGACAAATGCCGCATGTAGCACAATATAAGGAAGCGATTCATAATGAATTGGCACTTGTCAAGCGGGTGCAGACAATGTGACTGACTGTTCTCCTGACCCTCCACTGACTGACCATCCACTGACTGACCCTGCACTGACTGACCCTCCACACTAATTATCTACAGATCGCTGTATGTGCGCTAAATGTAATTATTACTGAGAGTGCCACCATGGACAAACATAGGGAGTGATGCGGAACAAAACAATGACTCCAGCACTAGCCTACAGAGGCCACAGGGTGACCACTAACACGAGTCGGCCAGGAGCTAGCCAGGCACGGCTTGTGGTGAAAAGAGATGCACGTCAGTCGATATGGACCCTGCGGCATGTGTGCAGAGGAACAGACCAGATGAGACAGGGTCGAGGCCGCTTTAGGACCCATTGCACTGCCAAGCATGCTTGATGGGCGTCAATTCCATGCTAATTGCCAACTGGCCGCAAACGGTGGGAAGTCAAGTAGACCGAAAATTTGATCCCAAAAATTTTTCATCCGAAGGGAAGCACGTTAACTATAAAGCTACTACCGACTCTCCAACTATTAATTCTCTCCCCAGCCGGGATATTATCCCACGGCGCAGTAACCCACCGAGTGAAAGTTATCTGGTCGATAGTTACTTCGCGGGAAACTCGGTGAAATGGCACCTGTAACGGGAAAAGGGCACTTTTATCAATATTAATGAGACAATTGGGATAGGGCAGAACAAACACGTCTGTGCGAAATAACCAAATGGTTGGGTGAAAAATTGTCGTCCAGTTTGAAAGCTACAAAGGTCCTGCTCTATAACGTTTAGATCATATTATTTAATCAGCACACGGTTCTGCTTAGAAATAGGACTGATGAGCGTTAGGTGGGAATCCAAACACGGTCGCCTCTCTACCACCAAAAATACGTAGGTATCACGGCGTGCTTGTAGTACCGCCAGCTGACTTGCTCGTGCTAGGGTGGGGTGATCGAGTCCCACCGTTCATCACTGGCAGTGTCGCCGCGTTCACGTCTCCACGCGACCGGCGGTCTCCCAGCGAGCAACACGCAAAACATGCACAGCACACTTCGTGAACCACCTGCGCGACATCTAGTCTAGAATCGCTTGTTCTGTCAACGATTGGAATGCACATCGCGCGACGCCGTATAACGCAGCCGCCTGATAGATAGTCTACACCGCACAACTATGTATATGTGGTGCGGCACAGTATACCTATGGAGAATATTAAAGTGCAGCGACAATGGACAATGGGCGCAGTCGATGCGCTCTTAAACTCCAATAACTAACTACCTAACTTACAAGTGCAACGACACTCCACCTGGCCCGAATGCCAAGATATTTGCGGCGTCGATTGAACATAGCTTTTGTAGTGTAAAAATGTGTAAAAATGTAAAAATAAAAAAATGTTTCCATAGGTAGACGCGAAGCGTTTCGTTCTTAGGAAGGTGTGGAGGGTGTTGTGTTTCTGCGTCTACTCGTCTGTTCCTTCGGCAGCCCTCCCGCAAAGAGCCGAGAGTGGCAGCGGAGACTCTCGAGAGCCCCCCCCCCCTCCCAGCTCGGTGAGAGTAAAGCGCGGTTCACGTGTTGGTGAGCGCAACACACCAGGCGCCACTGCAGGCGTTGCGGCCGTAAACGTCGCGCCACTCTACGACGCAGTCCTTAACAGGACGTTCTGTCATCGAGTGATGGTAACACACCATGTGCTGGCACTCTGCGACAGTAGCTGCACATACGACGGCGAAACTGTTACCGGCGAAAGTACTTTAACATGTCGAAGTAACGCGCAAGTTGTCCGGTCGCTGGAGGTGCTGGCGATGCACGGACCACATGATCACATCAAGCGTGCATTAGTTCGGTCGTGGAGCGCCGCCACCTATGATCACAGCCAAGTAGCATTAGTGCCGTCAATGGCGCACTGTCAGTGTCGTAGGCCAGCTACCCGGGCCCGCCCCTCTCCCCCACCCCAATTAACGGCCCACTGTGACGCACTGTGACAAGATTGCGACTTGTACAAATTACCAACTTTGGAACGGAATAGAACTTTGGAACTTTACCACTCGTGCCTGAGCGTGGGCGTAGCCGCGACACGACGACGAATGCTAAGTGCGCGCCATATGGCATATATGCATACATTATGGCATTTAAGTTAATTATATATATATATATATATCTACATTGCATAATACATAATATATAATATATAATATATCTCAGGTGTAGTTTATATATCGTACTTACATGTAATTAATAATTTATCATAAGAGTACCTCGTTAATTCTTCAACTGCTTGGCCATGCTTGCCCACGAACAAAAAAAAAGAACACGATTGTAGCAATGTCCAGCGGCACGAGAAAATTAGGTTTGACTATATGAAGCTAAACGGGCAACGCCATCTTAATTTATTGTGAAATTCTTCATAAAATGTTCCGTGATATCCAAAATGTGTCCACACCTTTGTCATCTGAGACAGTCAGGACGATTCGCACAGAGAGTGAGTCGATGAATATGGCAGATAACGTGGCAATGAATCTCAGCGACCTTTTCGTTACTTTCAGCTCACTTGACGGTTGCCATCTTCTTAACACGCTCCCTGAAGGTGGGGGTGAAATCCGCCCACCCCTCTGTTTTTTCGCACACAACTCCAGATTTTACCGGGTGATTTACGTTATTGTTTGCGCACCTGCTTAGAAATGACCGGCGCGTTGTTTAAAGCAAGAAAAAGAAAATCGTCCGAACATTTTTAGATTTAGGGACCGATAAAATGAAATAAAAATGTCTGCGCCAGGCCACAAAAATAGGTCCTGTTGCGCTCCCCGTATGTTGTCAAAAGGGAAGTGTTCTTGTCAATACTAGCGACGTGTTCGATGTATATTGTTGTACTTTATATTTCAATGTCATTTTCGGTCACCGAGGTCAAGTTAGGTCAAGTTCATAGCAAGTTAATGGAACCAAACTTGGTGATCTGGAATGTTATCATAAACGCAAATGACTGTCATGCGATTGATGTCACCTTGCATGTTGCTTCTTACACATCCTGGAAACTACTGTTTGCCATTGTTGTCGGAGTAGTCGGGCGGGCGGCCCGGCTCCGGTAACTGGAGCAGGAAATGCCCTGATAAATTGCTGTTATATAGGTGACCTGAAGTCAAATTCCGGGTCTAACATCTGTATTGCATGATTAGTAATGTCCAAAACATCATTGATGCCCAGCATGGAGTGCTTAAACACAATCACAGCGATCCATAACAATGACAAGCCAAGCCACGAAAATAGCAGACAATTTTTTATATTTTGACCTCATTTGACCTCTGAGACATTGACCAAAGGTCATGCAATTTGCACAAGATGTATTTCACTACCGCACCCACCCACCTTACCAACTTCGTTGTTCCAGCTTTGATAGGAGCCGAGATCATAGGGGGGCGGAATCCGCCCCCCCCCCCCACTCAAGTGCACACAATTTTCAGACCAGGGCGCGTATTCATGGCCGCTTCGCTAAAATGATTAGGTAATATTTAATATTAAAGAATAAGCCGCGCTTCGTGAGATTAAACGGCATTAGGAGCCGGGTGTGCTTAAGACTACGAGGTCTTACCATGCCTTACCAAGTCGTGAGTTACGGGCTTTCGCAGCGGTGCACTAAGATGATGGGTGCACATCGATCATGCAAAGCTGATTCGATCACTTAAAGTGCGCTTGCGCCGGTCACTGCGGAGGAATCCTGAGCGTACATGGCACGACGTGTCGCCATGGAAATGTGTCGCCATGGAAATGTGTCGCGATTGTTGCGCTTTCAAGCTGAGTCAGCTTTATCGCGGCAGCCATGGTAGACGCAAATCCGATCATTGTCAGGTTCTCCTGCTGTGATCCGAACACGTAGTCTGATAGCAGTCTTAGTCGTAGTCGTAGTAGTGTTCGTATTCGTAGTCGTAGTCGTAGTCGTAGTCTTATGAGCGGTGCGTCACATACCTCAGTGGTCACGTGTAGTTTTCCGTGGCAAGCAGGAAGCCAACTGCCCCATTGTCTGAGTCGAGCATGCGAAGGAGTGTCACGCTATACACACATACGTTGTGCACTTGGTTGGGCCGAGGCACATAGCGTGACGGTGGAGCTGGGCAGGGCGTGATGCAACTGTGCCTGACAGTCAGGCGCAGTTGCGACGATAGATGGACGGTAGATGGAACTAGAGCAGCCGCAATTTAACGTTCGGAAGTGCGCTGTCGTTGTGTACGGTGTCGCTCGTGCCATCTGTAGACATAGTCATGTGTCGTGTCGCTCGCGTCATCTGTGGACACAGAGGGGTCATTCCACGTCAAATCGCACAAGAAATTCCCCGACCCCCTCCGATTTTGATGAAAATTGGTACACCTGCAGTACCAAATGAAAGAACCCCACACGCCAACTTTTAGCCCAGAGTGACCTCTGGGGTCAGATCTAGAGGTCATCCTAGGTCACGATTTTTTACCGACTTGACATCAATAAATTGCAAATATCTCAGGTGTTATTTAACTTAGCGGAATGAAATTGATGTCAAAGTGCGCAGAAGCCTTGGGCCATTAAGAAATATGGCAAAAGTTGCACGTGACCTCCCCGTGACCTTTGACCTAACCAGGTCAAAGTATACAAATATATTTTTATATATGTTTGCCTGCCCCTAATTCGACGAAACTGTGCTATATTAATGGTCGTGATATTATCTAAGAACCTGCAAAAAGAAAGGCGGAGACTTGAAAACTTTTGAGATATCGGCCTTTGAGTATTGTCATAAGACCAAATGGATGCATGCCCCGAGGCTATTTACCATATCATCGATGATAACTCTGGTTACCTTCGTCCGATTATCGCACCATCAAGCAAGGTCAAATTTGCGTCGCACCATCAAGCAGGTGCGCCAAACGCTTGCAAGAAGCGTCAGGGTGCCTCTCGGTTCCGAATCCGAGGCCTGGAAAAGTGCTTAAAAGTGAGACTGCAGAACTAGTGAGGGACTTCTACAGAAGCGAAGACGTGAGTCGTGCAATGCCTGGAACTAAAGACTTCGTTTCTGTCCGGAGCAAAATTACAGGCAAAAGGGAGCGAGTACAGAAACGCCTTATCCTCTGCAACCTATAAGAGGCCTATCGGTGTTTTAAGGATCTGTACCCGCAACAAAAAATAGGTTTTTCCAAATTTGCGGAGCTACGTCCGGGGGAATGTGTACTGGCAGGTGCGAGCGGTACCCATTGTGTGTGCGTATGCGTGCATCATGAGAACGTGAAGTTAATGATGGCTGGTGGCAAGGTAAGCGACATCACTGTGAATGGGGTTCAGCTGGCATCCTATCATCATTGTTTGGCTCAGGTTCAGTGTAACCCGCCATCGTTCCTTTGTAAGGAGCGTAAATGTGAAGAATGCCCAAAAGTGTCGGAATTCGGCGAACAAATTTAGGTTGAGTATGATAACCGAGAAATCGATAACATTGAGTACCGAAAGTGGACTAATACTGATAGGTCCACCTTAGAGGTGGTTACGCAAACTTCTGAAGATTTTGTGCGATCATTTTGCGAGCAGCTGGAAATACTTGTAAAGCATGATTTTGTCGCCCGTGCCCAAGGCAATTATCTGAAAGGCCTAAAGGAAACACTAGCTCCTGCAGAGGTAATTGTTATTGGAGATTTTTCCGAAAACTACGCTATGGTTACACATGACGAGGTACAGTCCCATCACTGGAACAAACTGCAGGTGACAATCCATCCGTTTGTGGCTTATTGGCGAAACAACGCAGGGGACCTCAAACATTTTTCTTACTCTGCCATTTCCGACTGCCTGACGCATGATACTGTGGCTGTCCACCTGTTTCAAGGAAAACTCACTGAGCGCCTGGAAGCAGAATTAGGCCAGCGCCCCCCGAAGATATTTTATTTTTCAGATGGGGCTGCCTCGCAATACAAAAATTGTAAGAATTTCCTAAATTTGGCAGAGCATTCCGTCGACTTTGGAATAGACGCCGAGTGGCATTTCTTCGCAACCGCTCACGGAAAGTGACCGTGTGATGGCATTGGTGGGACGTTGAAAGGTTAGCTAAAAAGGCAAGTCTGCAAGGAACTCTGATTGAGACCCCGGACCAGTTTGTAAAAAACCATGCCACCGGCACGTGCTGGAGTATTTTCCCAAAACCGAGTGGGTCAAAGAAACCAAAGCGTTGAATGACAGATTCGCAGCTGCTCACACAATACCGGGAACAAGGAATGTCCATCGTGTTACTCCGTCTCCACGTAATGGTATGGTGGTTGTGAGATGGCTTTCCGGCAGCAGACGGGCCGTGAGGTACGTGTGGCGAAAAAGGTTGGTAGTTCTTCGTGAATATACTGTACTGCTGTTCAACTCGTTTTATGGTCGCGGCTATGTGCATCTCAGAAAAATTTACTGGCCCTCCCGATAAAATGTTAGCACGAAACGCACGCGAGCTGAAACAATATATTCAGGCTATAAAAACCGAGGAAACATATTTTTTTGCGAATAACTTTTGCCAAAATAAAGATAGAAATATAATTTTGTTACAATCGTATTTTCCTCGTCAGGCCGCGTTGATTGATGTATCACATGACTTAGCTAGCTGAACATTTGATCCTGACCCCAGTTGTCCTCCATGTCACCCTAAACCGAGGTCAAGTGATGACCTAGCTAGATCATATTATACATCACGATTAACCAGAGGATCTCGGTGGCATTAAAATTATTTCTCTATCTTGATTCTATATAAAGTTATTGACGAAAGTGTGACATGACCTCATAGTGACCTCACGTGACCTTGCAGAGGACACTTGTTCAAAATCAAACTTGGCTCGTTTGGAGTAGCCTAACCTAAAACTAGGTAATATAGCCTGTACGAGCCAAATTCAGCGTTTTTTGTTCAGGAAAATATTTTTGTTTCCCTGTTGGCTTGTAATGGAGAGGTCACTGCCAGGTCATGTGAGGTCAGGTCAACTTGAAAATCTGGAAAATAGTTCAGCTTGCCACCGATGATTTGCCCACCAAATTTGACGATATTCGGACCAAGGAAACCAGAGTTATCATCGATGATATGGTAAATAGCCTCGGGGCATGCTTCGATTTGGTCCAATGACAATACCTACTCAAAGGCCGATATCTCAAAAAGTTTTAGAGTCTCCGCCTTTCTTTTTTGCACGTTCTTAGATAATATCACGACCATTAATTCAGCCACGTTTCGTCGAATTAGGGGCAGGCAAACATATATAAAAATGCATTTGTATACTTTGACCTCGTTAGGTCAAGGGTCACGGAGAGGTCACGTGCAACTTTTGCCATATTTCTGAATGGCCAAGGATTTCTGCACACTTTAACATCAATGTCGTTCCGCTAAGTTAATGAACATCTAAGATATATGCATTTGATTGTTGTCAAGTCGGTAAAAATAGGCGACCTAGGATGACCTCTAAATCTGACCCCAGAGGTCACCCAGGGCTGAAAATTGGCGTGTGAGGTTCGTTCACTTTGCACTACAGGTGTATCAATTTTCATCAAAATCGGAGGGGGTCGGGTTCAAAATAGCCAATTCTTGTGCGATTTGACGTGGAATGCCCCAGAGTCATGTGACGTGTCGCTCGTGTCATCTGTAGACACAGAGTCATGTGTCGTGTCGCTCGTGTCATCTGTAGACACAGAGTCATGTGCCGTGTCGCTCGTGTCATCTGTATACACAGAGTCATGTGCCGTGTCGCTCGTGTCATCTGTAGACACAGTCATGTGCCGTGTCGCTCGTGTCATCTGCAGACACAGAGTCATGTGCCGTGTCGCTCGTGTCATCTGTAGACACAGAGTCATGTGCCGTGTCGCTCGTGTGATCTGTAGACACAGTCATGTGCCGTGTCGCTCGTGTCATCTGTAGACACAGAGTCATGTGCCGTGTCGCTCGTGTCATCTGTAGACACAGAGTCATGTGCCGTGTTGCTCGTGTCATCTGTAGACACCGAGGCATGTGCCGTGTCGCTCGTGTCATCTGCAGACACAGAGTCATGTGTCGTGTCGCTCGTGTCATCTGTAGACACAGAGTCATGTGTCGTGTCGCTCGTGTCATCTGTAGACACAGAGTCATGTGTCGTGTCGCTCGTGTCATCTGTAGACACAGAGTCATGTGTCGTGTCGCTCGTGTCATCTGTAGACACAGAGTCATGTGCCGTGTCGCTCGTGTCATCTGTGGTGACGGACACCAAGTTGGCGCGCCACAAAGCACGGGGTGCAGGACGGTGGCGGCGATCCAGCGAAGTATTTCCCAGGAAAGGGTACATGAATCATGGTGCTGTCGCGGGCCGTTGCCTAGGTCCTATCACTAAACGACGGAAAAACAATGCATTGACACGATGTACTTGCTGTCCTGTCGCCGGCCCGCCGCCGGGCTGCTCCAGGTACTTGCTGTCCTGTCGCCGGCCGGCAGCTGGGCTGCTCCAGGTACTTGCTGTCCTGTCGCCGGCCGGCAGCTGGGCTGCTCCAGGTACTTGCTGTCCTGTCGCCGGCCGGCAGCTGGGCTGCTCCAGGTACTTGCTGTCCTGTCGCCGGCCGGCAGCTGGGCTGCTCCAGGTACTTGCTGTCCTGTCGCCGGCCGGCAGCTGGGCTGCTCCAGGTACTTGCTGTCCTGTCGCCGGCCGGCAGCTGGGCTGCTTCAGGTACTTGCTGTCCTGTCGCCGGCCGGCAGCTGGGCTGCTCCAGGTACTTGCTGTCCTGTCGCCGGCCGGCAGCTGGGCTGCTCCAGGTACTTGCTGTCCTGTCGCCGGCCGGCAGCTGGGCTGCTCCAGGTACTTGCTGTCCTGTCGCCGGCCGGCAGCTGGGCTGCTCCAGGTACTTGCTGTCCTGTCGCCGGCCGGCAGCCGGGCTGCTCCAGGTACTTGCTGTCCTGTCGCCGGCCGGCAGCTGGGCTGCTCCAGGTACTTGCTGTCCTGTCGCCGGCCGGCAGCCGGGCTGCTCCAGGTACTTGCTGTCCTGTCGCCGGCCGGCAGCCGGGCTGCTCCAGGCCGGGGTGGATGTCTTGATCACTCATCAGGATGCCGCGGCTGGTGGCTGACCGTGATTTCAGGGCTGAACAGGGGTCTGCGTATTGCAAACGCACACACCTGTGTCCGCTGCACCTAGCGTACAGACCGCACACACTGTACCCACTGTACCTACTGTGGCCAGTACACCCATAGTACCCGCAGTACCCACTGTGCACACTGTACCCGCTGTACACACTTTATGCCCAGTGTACCCAGTGTACCCACTGAAACCCATTATAATCCCCTGTAACCAACTGCAACACTCACTGTACCCACTGTAACCCACCACAGTACTCACTGTCGCCCACTACAACCCGTTATGACCGCTGTAGCTCGGTACCTGCTGGAGATTACACCACCCCGGTAGCTTGGTACCTGCTGGAGATTACACCATCCTGTAGCTCGGTACCTGCTGGATATTACACCACGGTACCTGCTGGAGATTACACCACCACTGTAGCTCGGTACCTGCTGAATATTACACCACGATTCCTGCTGGAGATTACACGACGTGTTGGAGAATACACCACCCTGTAGCTCGGTACCTGCTGGAGATTGCACCACCCTGTAGCTCGGACTTGCTGGAGATTACACGACGTGCTGGAGATTACACCACCCTGTAGCTTGGTACCTGCTGGGTATTACACCACGGTACCTGCTGGAGATTACACCACGGCACCTGCTGGAGATTACACCACAGTACCTGCTGGAGATTACACCACGGTACCTGCTGGAGATTACACCACGGTACCTGCTGGAGATTACACCACGGTACCTGCTGGAGATTACACCACGGTACCTGTTGGAGATTACACCACATGCTCTTTGCTGCACTGCCACCGGAGCTGCGTCAATTAAAAAAAAACCAACTGGTTAATTGTGCGTTGTTCTCAGCAGTAGACGATAATCCTTCATGTTTGTAGTAAACAAATAATGTATTTTTTTATATAGAGGGTGAGTTGCCAAGCATGACGTATCATGGGTACATGTAAATGTTTCATACGGTAAGTCAATGACGATTTCTTTTTGCAAGATGTAATGTGCAGCTCAGCTGCAATGTAAATTCATGCGACAATAGTTCACTAGCAGTTGCTTGACTACCCTCCATTCGTTACTTGATTATAGACGCGCCACGTCGCATGTTCCACAATCGCACAAAATGCAACGTAGCACGACGGGGTGTGACCTTAAGAATGGCAGTAGGGGGTCGATGGACACGCGGCACTTAACCCGTTAAGGGCTGGTGGGACCTTTTGGTACCACGTGTTCAGAGTAAAATACGAGGTGGTGTTCCTCCAGTGAAGACCGGTTTAATAGAATGCCTACGTTGGCAAGACATGACAGTATTTTGTCAGCAGCTTATTAGTTTGTGAGAAGGGTGGTTGTGGTATTTGGTGGAGCCCAAAGTTGGCCTAAATTATGATATCAGAGGTTACCCTTGATAATGACTATTTGTGTTCGATCTTCTGGGGAGGTGCTTTATTATTGGCAGTGCCGATGTCAGTGACAGTCAACACGACATATCTGCAATCACCATTTACATGACATATATGGCCGGACCGCGCTGGACGCCGCCAAAGTTTGGCTGTACCGAATGGACCCACTGGTCCCGAGTGGGGACCAGTGGTCCCGAGTGGGTCTGGGCGGAGGGGAGACTGGGCGCGTGGGAGGGGGCGCAGCGTGTGCGTGGGAGGGGGCGCAGCGTGTGCGTGGGAGGGGGCGCAGCGTGTGCGTGGGAGGGGGCGCAGCGTGTGCGTGGGAGGGGGCGCAGCGTGTGCGTGGGAGGGGGCGCAGCGTGTGCGTGGGAGGGGGCGCAGCGTGTGCGTGGGAGTGTTCTACCGTCGCTTCGTTGGTGAACAATTTGGTGCTGGTGCTCGCAGGAATCGCCAAGTTCAGCGTTATGTCATGAACAATGAAACGGTGTGTATCTGGGAGCGAAGACACCGAAACGATCGGCGGAATCTATCTGGAAGAAGATGAGTCGGTTGTCGAAAACGTGCCACCTGACTGATCGCAGGAAAGCAGACGAGCTGAATGACTATGCAACTTCATTGCCTCTTACCCTAAGATATTGCATGTTTTTTTTTCTTCTCAAATTCCCCTACTCGTTAATAGGTAGGCAGGAGTGCCCTTCCATACCCGTGTGACCTAATTACGTTAAATTCCAAGGGTGAGAAATAGGTCGTGGGAAGGAAATCAAGGCAGATCACACCACTCCCCGCTCCTGTTTCTTGCTGGACAGATCCCACCACCAGATATTAGTAAAGGATGTTCCTGAAGCCCTCTTAGACAATTAGCAATACTAGCAACGTCTTCAAGGGCTGTAGGAAAATAACTGCTCTAGGTGTTAATGGGGAAATAATTTTTTAAAAATCATAATCTTGCACATGCATCTCCTAAACTGCTACTACACTAATGAGAAAGGACGAACCAAGTACGAAGAAGAAGAAAGAAAAGAAAACATGATTCTTGAACGAAAATATCCGAATGATGCCAGATCATCATGTATAGCACATTACCATTACCAACATTAATTGAAAAAGTTTACATTTTCTAGTAATGTATTGTCTGATGTGTTTCTTCAAGATTATTTTACTCATACGTACATCGTCAATCCTGTGGAAGTTAGAGCAGATTATTTTATTCCAGGCTTTTGGTGCAATAGAGGGTAATGAAAACATTCTATAATTGATTGAATCAGAAAAGGGTATTTGAAAGTGCTGTCTAACTCTGAGGCCACCTTGTTCATGAAGTTGAAACATATTAGAAAGAGGTGTTGGTAATGATTGATTTAGAAAACCTAGCATGATGTAAGTACATTGTTCTTCAACTATGCCCAGCAACTTTAGAACTCTATGTTTAATAAACAATTTATTTGTAATAAGTAAGGTTTATTATCAACAATCCTAATAACATGCTTCTGCCGCTTAATAATCTTGTCGAGCTTAGGGTGATATGTACTTCCCCAGACTACAGCACAGTAATTTAAATATTGCAATATTAAAGAATTATACAGAAGAAGAAATTCACAAGTTCATAAAAAGTACCTAGACTTACTTATAATTCCAATATTCCTACTAAGTTTTGAAGAGATAGTATTTATCTGGCTTCTCCATCAACACCTTTTATATGTAATGGTTGAGAGATGATATCATGCATCTTGGTTCTTTCAGGTCTATTTCATAGATATGAGGTTAACAGTTTATATATACTTCCTCTAAAGCTAATAAAGTTCTTTTTTTGTAACAAAATGCTAATGATAAGAGTGTCAAAACCTTTTTTAAATCTAGATACAAAGTACAGACCAATTTATTATTTCCAAGATATTTAGTTACTTAGTTATGCATCAGAGCAATTGGCATGTAAGCGCTCTGCTTTTTTTTTCTTCAGAAACCAAATTGCAATGGGTGCATGATATTATTTTCATTTATAAATGATTATTTATATACAAGATTTCCCTGTATATAAATCATCAATCATGTTCATCCATCATTTTCCACTGATTTATATACAGGAATTACAACTGCAGATTTTAATGTATCAGGGAATATTGCAGTGTTCAGGCAAAGATTAAAGAATTATGTTAGATGTTGCAAAATACTTCTGCGTGTTCCAATCAAAATTGTTGTGCTGATTTTACCCATACCTCCACCAACAATGATTAAAGACTTAATAATGCCTTCAATTTAAGCATCACTAACAGAAGGAATATTGCTAATGCTTTCATAATTAGGCTGTGGAAGATAATATAATGGACTGATGTGTGTTGCATGTATTTTTTTCAAACTGCATACCCATCGTTGAAAAAAAGAATGTATTAAATTTGTCAGGTATTTGTTCATTTACACCGGTAGCCCCAGAGTTATCAACAAAGCCCATTAGAGGAACTGTTTGCAATTCATTCTTGTTTCTAATTTTATTCAAATACTTCCATGTCTTTTTGCAATCACCTTTGCTATCCTGGAACATCCTCTTATGATATAATCGTTTGGCATCCCTAAGCATATTGCATAGCATGTTCCTATACATTTAATATTTATCTTCATTCAGTAAAATTATATTCCTAATATATTTTTATGTAGCTTATTTTTTGTATTTTTTTGTACACTGATTTAAACTGCTTGCTCAGCTCCTCAACCATCCCACTATCCTCACCCAATCTAGTCCCATCTACTTCCAGTGGACCAATTGTTCTAGAAACTTTACTCAGCTTGTAGAAACTAAAGAACGTTTTACTGTCTCCATTACAGTTCATAGCTAAATCCAGCTCTTTTGCTCGCTTTGCTGCCCTGGTTTTTTTTTTGCTTCACAGTGTCTCTAGCTTTTCGATACGCCTTTATATTTACGATATTTGAATCTTCTTTAAGCACTCTAAATGCAGCATTCTCAGCCTTAATTACTTTTATGAAGTCTGGTGTAAGCCTTGCTGGCTTCCCTACCCTTCTTTTGCGTCTTTGCTTTCGGGGGACGTGTCTAATCTGAATTTCCTTCAAGTAAGATTTGAACTTTTCCCACGTTTCACAGGCATTTAACCCGTCCCGTCTCGGTGGGGGGGTCTTCAACCGCCCCCATCGGGTTTATCGCGGATAGCGGAGGAACGGCGCAAGGCAGCGGGCCCAAATTTCACATACCTTTTCCCACATCCATTTGACATGCAGATTCAAAATTTTGAAGTCTGGTCATCTAGGGTCAATGAGTTAGTCAAGGTGAAGTGAGGTCACCTCCAAAAAAGTTCAACCAGTCGTCACGCTTTAACGGAGAGATATTTTAATGAAACGTTCAGCGTTTGCTTATCCTTACGGATGCAACAAAACGTATGAGTTGAAGTTTTCATCTTTTTCATTTTTGACTACCTATAATATTTGCGTATTTACCAAATTGCAGTTAAAATACAGGATTCTGGCTAAAGTGAGCATTTTTATTACGGTAAGTTGACTTCAAACAACGTTTCTCGATCTGCTCTACCCATTGGAAAAGGGAAATTAAAGAAAACCTGAAAACTCAAAACTTTCAAATAATTTTTTTTTAAATATTTTGGGCGGCCAAGAGAAATAGTAGCACTGGTTGGTTTTGCTGTCCTCTTCTCATTCCAAATCAATTTTGTTTTTTCATATATCCCGAAAAATGAACCCCCAGAGTCAAAAACATAATGTAAGTCCTGAAAAGTCGTGAAAATATAGAAAATCCCCGGTGACGTCACTTTTGGGGAAGTGCTTTGGATGGTGGACCCGGACCCTACTCATCGAGCGCTTTCCGATAACACCTCTCTCGTCTTCGTGAGATTCTTAGTTTGGATTTTAGAGGGGGTCTTCAACAGCCCCTCTCCCGAGACGGGGTGCGAGAATTTGACCGGAAAGACGACGTGGGTAAAATTGGAGAATTCTTCTTCCCATCTTATGGCACTTAAAGCCGCTCTCATGCAGTCAAAGTCTGCTCTGTTGAAATTTGGAACCTTTACCAAATTATCCTTAATAATTTCCCCTACATGTGCCTTGAATCTAACTATATTATGGTCACTTCTTCCCAGAGTTTCTCCTACAGTCAAGTCTTGAACCAAGTCAATTAAATCCGAGAATACAAGGTCCAAGAATAAGCCATGCCTGGTAGGTTCCGATACAAACTGGTGTAAGAACAGGTCCTCTTCAAGGCATTTCCTAAACATTTTGCATGATGGAGAGCCAACACCAATATTTTCATATCCTTTTCGAATAAAGTGACCAAGAATAAGGCACTTCCTCTTAAAGTTTCTACTGATTTCCTCAAAAATCACCTTATCAAGCTCCAGTTGCTGAGAATGTGGCCGGGTTCCTGATCGGTAGAAAGCTCCCATCCTCAGTGTATTCCTGTTGCCTTTTCCCAGTAGTCCATAAATAAAGTGTGGCTCAGGCTTGGAGATCTATATACTTCCCCCACTAGGAATCTCTTCGCTGGTACACCCAACTTCATTTTTATTTCCAGAAAACTTGTCTCAAAATGATCACACTCCAGGTCGTTTCGTTCCCTAGCCTCATATCTATTACTTACATATATTGCTGTACCTCCACCTTCACCTTCTTTTCTACTAGATGCAAAGAGATTATAATTTTTTAGACTAAAGTATTATTCTAAATATTCTTCAACCATGTCTCTGATACACAAATAATGGGCCAATCAACTTCAAAATTTGCTAGAAAATTAATAGCGTCATGAAATCTATTCTTGAGGCACCTTGCATTGACATGAAGTTATAATAACCCAGCATTCAAGTTAAGTGGTTGAGGTAAGGAATATTATTTACACTGTGACAGCATATGTTCATGAGGAGGGTACTTATCACTGAAATCATTCCCTAGTAACACCAGTGTAGCTCCTTCAAGTTTGAGCCCACTCATTACTCAGGGAAAGAGCAAACTGGAAATGGTGATTAGTTCTCGAAATGGAAAACTTAGAATAATAATTGTGCACGAACGGTGGACTGGAACACACAAAAATGGACAATGAATGATCGGAAAGTATAATGGAAAAAAAGTAAATTGGAGGTAAAGCTCACACCATCAAGAAGCATAATTTGACAAACAGATCTAGATAGGTTTGTGCCTTGATAAGATGATTCTATCTTATCTATCTAGAGGAGCAAGGATTCTATCGCAAGTGAAGAGAACACTTGCCAGGACCATGTGTGGGAAGTTATCGACTATCCCTGCAGCAGTAAACTTCAGGAAAGTCAGTTGTCCGCGACACCCCTCCCTCCCCAGGCAGCAAGGTATAATTTAATGACAATAGCATCACCAGGCAGCATGCTATCTCATATGTCAACATGATGGTAGATTAACACATGTTCAATGTTCAAAACGAAAAAAAAATCAGATTGAATTAATTATAAGCAATTCAGCACACTAGCTGCCTTCTGTAGTAAATGAACTTGCCAAGAACATCAACTCATGATGATCACATATTCAGAAAGAATAATCATTAACTAATTGCATTGCATGTTAACCAAAGGTCATTGCAATATCGTTCGTTCAAGCTGTGATTTTACAATAAACATTTGCCTAGAGTTAATTTTATATGAAACTTTTGTCATGTTAAGGTTCACATTACTAAAGTCTTACTGTTCATGAAGGGACCAGGGAACAGCATTGCCAAGGTTTTTTATGGTCAATCATCTTTCATAACATATGGTACAGATGGATTGTTGTGATATATGCATGCTGTTGCAATATCATACAATCCCAGCCTCAAGTTATTGCAAGCTTCACATGATATGATAAAATTCATCAGGTTGATGACTGTTTTGAAATCAAAAAGTGCACAAGTGTATAAGCCCCCAGTGTCCAGGTAAAATATTAAAACTGGTGCTTTTCAGCAACCCACAAACATGCATACACACAGTCACTCGACTTGCACCGAAGTTGGTCCAATAGGACAATGGCAGACCGTTCCGGTACCAGCCTGTGGGCTTGATGCAAGTGAAATGTCACATTGATCACCCAGAAGTATCAAGTCAAGCAAGCATCAAAAACTTGTGCCAATGAGGATGTAACACATCACGGTTGGCATTTGGGTAGCAGTGTGTGGCTGCATTCACACCAATATATACTGCCCTTTTGAAGGTGCAGCATTCAAGGCATGCTTCTCTGCCTCTCAATATCACAATGCAATCCAATTATTTATGCTTAGTGTATTGCGGTAAGCTGAAAAGGAACTAGCCTTTCCACTTAGTATAATATTTTGTAAATCAGTTTCACAAAATGAAATTCCAACCGATTGGAAAAGGGCAAATGTAGTTCCTATTTTCAAGAAAGGAGAAAGAGGGAAAGTTGAAAACTATAGGCCAGTAAGTCTCACATCCCTAGTCTGCAAGGTACTCGAATCAATTATCAAGGATAGAATAGTTAGTTATCTGGAAGGTAGCAGATTGATTCAAGATACTCAACATGGGTTTAGAAAAGGACAATCGTGTCTCACAAACCTCTTGGACTTTTCGAACTTCGCCACATAATAATTTGATCAGGGAAATCAGGTTGATGTAGCATATCTTGACTTTAGTAAGGCCTTTGACAAGGTACCCCATAAACGGTTAATGATACAGCTTCAGTCCCGTGGTATTGCAGGTAACATCTTAAAATGTATAGAGTTGTGGATTTCTGATAGACAGCAAAGAGTGATGCTAATTGATACAAAGTCATCATGGCAAAATCTTCTCAGTGGAGTCCCCCAGGGGTCAGTGCTGGGGCCACTACTGTTCATTATATTTGTAAATAACATTGAAAGTGGCCTAAGCGGTAAAGTTTTGAAATTTGCGAATGATTTGAAGGTCTTTAGGGCAATAACAGGTCAAGATGAGCATATCTCGCTGCAGAAAGACTTACACGAACTTGTGAAGTGGTCCGAAGAATGGCAAATGAAATTTAATTTTGATAAGTGCAAAATCATGCATGTAGGTAAGCAGCATATGAAGGCTCCATACTTGATGGGTGACCAAGTGCTATCAGTGACTCAACAGGAGAAGGATTTAGGTGTTATTCTAAACACAAACCTGGGGGCATCAGAACAAACCAAGGAAGCCAGGAAGAAGGCACTGATAAAGCTTGGGGCAATACATATGAATGTATCATACAGAAGTGAGGAAGTCATCAGGAAGCTATACTGTGCACATGTCAGGCCACATTTGGAATACTGCATCCAAGCTTGGTCTCCTAGCTATGAAAAAGATTGTTGGTTTTTAGAGAGAGAACAAGAGAGGGCTACACAAATGGTTAAGGGTATAAGGAACCTGGCATATGAGGAAAGATTGAAGAAATTGAACATGTTTTCACTTAGATATAGAAGGCTGGGAGGAGATCTCATCGAGGTCTTTAAATTTGTTCATGGTCTGGACATTTCCCCAACATCTTGGGGAAATGTTTGAATTGAGCAGAAATGATGCAATTGGAGGTCATAAATTCAAACTTAAAGTTAACCACAGCAGAACTGGGTTAAGACAGACTTTCTTCACCAACAGGGTAGTAGAACACTGAAGCCAGCTGCTAGAAACCATTGTCAGTTGTAGCACATTGAACATCTTTAAAAACAGCATAGACAATCATTATAAGAATACAGGGCTTGCTTTTCAGTATTACAGGGAGTGCTGATTGACAGATTTGGTGGGCAAATGGTTGAGTGTACAGATTGCAATCAAGAGGAGCCCTTGTGGCTCATAGTTGCACTAATCTTTTGTCTTTATTACCAGTACCTTTCATCAAGGTGCCATGCAATGCTCCTCAGTGCCAGGCAACATAGAAATAAATGTCATCAAAGCATATCGACCAATACTCCGACCTTGAACAACCTGCTCTACCTGACTCTGACTCTAGGAAAGCTTAGTGTCAGTGCTGTGCATCTGATTAAAATTAGTTATATAGGTAACATGTGCGCAAAAACTGTATCATTCTTGAACGAACATTTTCAATCAAGAGATAATATATTAATCTATTGAATATTAGTTTTCATTTACGATTAATTTCATGATGCATGAATAATTAGTATTTATTTTGTGCAAAAGGACAGTAAGGCATGTCATCTTATATTGTGCAAGTTCCTAGCATTCTATTTGGCGCCAGCTGTCAAGGTGGAAGGACGCGCACCAGAGCTCCAGGTTTCCAGATAAGTCGCTGCAGAACAGGGCAGTACTCTAGTCTAAGCTGTGGATAGGTGCTTAGCAATTACTTCTCTTATTATATTTCATTAGATTTTATCTTATAAGCATTTTCGTAGCACGCAAACTATACTATATTAACTTAGCGATGCCGCAGGACGCCATCTTGTGTGCGCCAAAGGGAGGCCTCGTGGCCTCGGCGTGTTCTCAACGCTTCGATTTCTGTAGTAGGAGATATTACAAGTGTGTAGATTTGATAAGTACATTAGACAACATTCATACTATCCTAACATACTTTATTTGTTTTTTGGTGTGCATAGTGTGTTTGGTGTTGAAGTTTAAGATAGTTTAACTAGTAGTAAGTTGGGGGTATTCATAAGTGATGTGTGACTGTTCATTTTTCTGTCTACTTGTGTGGAAGACAATTAGATTAGACATCTTGTTTAGTTATTTAATTTATTTAAAAAAAAAAAAAAAAAAAAACAAAAAAACAATTGTTTAATAGTTTCTGCTTTTCTTGAGGCACTCAGATATATAACTGACAGTATAGGAGGTAGCGATTTATAGTGAATGATAGTTAGCTTTTTGTCGGTTGTTTAGCAAGTTAATTTGAATCTAAATCTAGGCATAAGCTGCAGCGTTTAGGATGGTTTCGACCAGGATGCAGGCACTAGAGGAAGAAATTAGGACCCTTAAGGCAGAGGTTTCCAACCTCAAGGGTGCCCTTGTTGCACAGGGTAGGCAAGATAAAGCAACAAGGGGTCAATCCGTAGCAGGGACATCATATGCCCAGGTGGTCGCAGGCCACCAGGTAACTGAGGTTTCCCCTACTGTGGAAGTGGCTGGGATCTCTCAAGAGGGGAGTGTTAATAGTGTTAATAGTGAACAGAGGAGGAGTAGTTCTGGTAGGTCACAGGAGGGGAAGTGGCATGATGTCAGGGGGTGGAGGATTTGGAGACGCGAACCTAAGGAAAGGGTCAGTGAGTGGCACGTGTCAGGTGGTAGGAGCGGGAGGAAGTGTAGCCGACCGGCCCAGCGGGCAGGCATAGTAACAACAAATATGTTCCAGGCATTGGATGACTGCCCCCAGGATAGGAGTAGTAAGGGGTCAGTGCTGGTCATAGGAGACTCTCGTGTGCGTCATTTCGAGCGGGTATTTTGTAAAGGTAGGAGGGACAGGAGGTGCATCACCAGGCCTGGTGCCAAGGTGAAGGACCTGGTACCTGCGGTGGCACAGGTCACCAGTGATCACCAGTTTAACACAGTCATAGTGCATGTAGGGGTAAATAACATAGGTCATACCAGGAGCGAGGAGCTTCTGCGGGAGTACAGGGCCCTTCTGGCCACCCTGAAGGGTACCAATAGAGTCCTTGTAACAGGAATTTTGCATAGAGCTAGAGCCTCCCCTGAGTGGAGCTCTAGGGCACTGGCAACTAACGACAGGGTAGGAAAGCTCTGCCATGAGCTAGGTTTTACATTTGTAGATGAGTGGAGCAGGTTTTATGCATCGTGGGACCTCTACCAGAGGGATGGCCTGCACTTTTCTGAGAAGGGGGTCCATGTGTTAGGCAAAGTATACGAGCATGTCCTTCAGGGAAACTAGGAAATGGGGTGGGGAGGGATGAAATTGCATTGCCAACTCAGGAATATTCCAATAGTGTCAGCCAAGGCAATAGAACCTCAAAGTCTGCAAATAGGGACAGCAGCAACTCAAGGGGACAGAGTTATAGTTCATCTAGTGATAAAAGGACTCCTCAATGTGAAAAAGCCAAAGGTAGTTATGGAGCATTTGTTAAGTGTATGATGTTTAATGCTCAGAGTGTTATGTTGCTGAGGAGGAACCGGATTTTGTTTGCATTACGGAGGCATGGGTCAGTGAAGGGTATTTTGGAGATAACTTACAGGACTATGAGATCCAGGGATACAATATGTTTTCGTGCAATAGGGGTCCAGCAATGAAAGGGGGTGGTGTAATGCTCTATATGAATAGCTTATTCAGTTCTCAAAAGTAGCAGGTGGGGATAAAAATGTGTCTGTGGAGTCCATTTGGCTTGATGTCACTGTGGGAAAAGGCAACAGCAATACTCTTAGGATAGGAGCTTTCTACCGATCAGGAACCCTGCCACATTCTCAGCAACTGGAGCTTGACAAGGTGATTTGTGAGGAAATCAGTAGAAACTTTAAGAGGAAGTGCCTTATTCTCGGTGACTTTAATCTAAAAGGTTATGAAAATGCTGGTGTTGGCTCCCCATCATGCAAAATGTTCAGGAAATGCCTTGAAGAGGACCTGTTCTTACACCAGTTTGTATCGGAACCTACCAGGCATGGTTCATTCTTGGACCTTGTATTCTCGGATTTACGTGACTTGGTTCAAGACTTGACTGTAGGCGAAACTCTGGGAAAAAGTGACCATAACATAGTTAGATTCAAGGCACAGGTAGGGGAAATTATCAAGGATAATTTGGTAAAGGTTCCGAATTTCAACAGAGCAGACTTTAACGGCATGAGAGCGGCTTTAAGTGCCATCAGATGGGAAGAAGAATTCTCCAATTTAAATGCCTGTGAAATGTCGGAAAAGTTCAAATCTTACTTAAAGGAAACTCAGTTTAGACATGTCCCCCAAAAGCAAAGACGCAAAAGAAGGGTAGGAAAGCCAGCATGGCTTACACCAGACGTGATAAAAGCAATTAAGGCTAAGAAAACTGCATTTAGAGTTTTTAAAGAAGCCTCAAATGTCATAAATCTAAAGGCGTATCGAAAAGCTAGAGACACTGTGAAGCAAAAAACCAGAGCAGCAAAGCGAGCAAAGGAACTGGATTTAGCTAGAAACTGTAATGGGGACAGTAAAAAGTTCTTTAGTTTCTACAAGCTGAGTAAAGTTTCTAGCACAATTGGTCAACTGGAAGTAAACGGGACTACATTGGGTGAGGATAGTGAGATGGTTGAGGAGCTGAGCAAGCAGTTCAAATCAGTGTTTACATTGGAAGATATGACAAATCTGCCGACCGTACACCATAGTTCAGTTACATGGGATCTGACAAATGATGTTGATTTCATTGGTAGTGATGTTGTTTACAATCATATCAGGAAAATAAAGCCAAATAAGGCAGCAGGACCTGATGATATTTATGCTAGGGTGTTGCGGGAAACTGAAAAGGAACTGGCATTTCCACTTAGTATAATATTTTGTAGATCAGTTTCACATAATGAAATTCCAACCGATTGGAAAAGGGCAAATGTAGTTCCTATTTTCAAGAAAGGAGAAAGAGGGAAAGTTGAAAACTATAGGCCAATAAGTCTCACATCCCTAGTCTGCAAGGTACTCGAATCAATTGATTGATTCAAGGTACTCAACATGGATTTAGAAAAGGACGATCGTGTCTCACAAACCTCTTGGACTTTTTGAACTTCGCCACAGAACAATTTGATCAGGGAAATCAGGTTGATGTAGCATATCTTGACTTTAGTAAGGCCTTTGACAAGGTACCCCATAAACGGTTAATGATACAGCTTCAGTCCCATGGTATTGCAGGTAGCATCTTAAAATGGATAGAGTTGTGGCTTTCAGATAGACAGCAAAGAGTGATGCTAAATGGTACAAAGTCATCATGGCAAAACGTTCTTAGTGGAGTCCCCCAGGGGTCAGTACTAGGGCCATTACTGTTCATTATATTTGTAAATAACATTGAAGGTGGCCTAAGCAGTAAAGTTTTGAAATTTGCAGATGATTTGAAGGTCTTTAGGGCAATAACAGGTCAGGACGAGCATATCTCGCTGCAAAAAGACTTAGACGAACTTGTGAAGTGGTCCGAAGAATGGCAAATGAAATTTAACTTTGATAAGTGCAAAATCATGCAGGTAGGTAAGCAGCATATGAAGGCTCCATACTTGATGGGTGGCCAAGTGCTATCAGTGACTCAACAGGAGAAGGATTTAGGTGTTATTCTAAACACAAAACTGGGGGCATCAGAACAGACCAAGGAAGCCAGGAAGAAGGCACTGAGAATGCTCGGGGCAATAAATAGGAATGTATCATACAGAAGTGAGGAAGTGATCAGGAAGCTTTACTGTGCATACGTCAGGCCACATTTGGAATACTGCATCCAAGCTTGGTCTCCTAGCTATGAAAAAGATTGTTGGCTTTTAGAGAGAGTACAAAAGAGGGTACAAAAATGGTTAATGGCATAAGCAACCTGGCATATGAGGAAAGATTGAAGAAATTTAATATGTTTTCACTTAGATATAGAAGGCTGAGAGGAGATCTCAGCGAGGTCTTTAAATTTGTCAATGGTCTGGAGAGGGGATACCTTGGGGAAATGTTTGAATTTAACAAAAATGATGCAATTAGAGGTCATAAATTCAAAATTAAAATTAACCACAGCAGAACAAGGTTAAGGCAAACTTTCTTCACCAACAGGGTAGTGGAACACTGGAACCAGCTGCCGGAAAACATCGTCAGTAGCAGCACATTGAACATCTTTAAAACAGCAACATCTTTAAATTGAACATCTATAAAAAATCATTATAAGGATAGAGGGCTTGCTTTTCAGTATTACAGGGAGGGCTGATTGGCAGATTTGGTGGGCAACTGGTTCATGGTACAGAGTGCAACCAAGAAGGGCCCTTGTGGCTCAGAGTTGCACTAATCTTTTATGTCTTTATGTCTTATTGTAGATTTACCACCATCCCGAATTCAAAAGCTGATACATAGCTGCCCCAGGGAGGGAGGGGTAACTGCTGACATCTGATGCCAAGTGATACTAGACAGCTGTGTTATTGTATTGCTATAAGTGATATTTACAAGTAACAGTTGATTATTATAATGTGAATGCTATTTTTCAGTGTAACTGCTGCTTAGTTTTCCGTTCATATTACGCAGTAGATACTCTGATATAATTATTTTTGCTTCTGTGCCTAGCTGTTCACCTAAGAAGGCCTGCAATAAGCAGTTAGGTTGGTATCTGGGTAGGTAGGTAACCTGAACTACCCAGGAGGCAGGACTTGGGTCTGATACTTGGTAGGTTGGTATTGAGCCATGTACGAGATAAATAGGTAATTAGATACTAGATATTTGATACAATGTTTACACAGCGCATATTGAGGCAAAAAAATGTGTACATGCTCACATAGGTAAGTGTACCTGCCAGGCACACCCATCCAGGTGTACACATATGCATATGCACATGCTGAATCTGCACTCCACCACACTCACACACACACATACATGTATATAAATATATACACATATATACATACATACATATACAATGGAATACAGATTAAGCAATCGTATCCCCAATCCAATGTCCACATCCAACCTAGTTACCTAAGATGTCAACCACCATAAACTTTGCCTACATTTCAGTTTCTGTCCAATAATAGTATTCAACATTGTTGTCCTAACTGCTACTTATTATTTTTTTGGTCCTAGATTTTCCTCTTTAGCTAGGAATTATCCTGGATGATTGATTTTAATTGAGGCAGGTGAGTCTGAGTCATCACTGATGTCAGTGGGATGACAAGAGAGAGCAGGGCTCTTATTTTTACTGGATACTCCCTTTTATTTTTTGCTTGTTTTTCTGTTGTTTCTAGATGCTTCATGCATCTGTCTTTCACTGGCTTCCTGATCAGTAACCACTACCTTTCCTGTGGCTGTCACAACATTTTGTTCCTCCCTTGTTTCTTTGGTGTCAGTTGACTCAATTTCATCATTTCTAACATTCATCTGATTTGGCTGGGTCTCATGATTCACCTTAGGTGTTGCCTCAGTGGTCTGGCGCTGCGATAAAAAAAAACATTTTAACGGCCCATAACTTAAAAACCTTTCGGCCGATTTTAATTTCTTATTAAACAATGCATTTCAAGCAGGTACAAAAATGCGCTATCGGCCAGACAAGAGTGTGCAAACATCGGAGGTTGGCGCTGCGATAAAAAAAAACATTTTAACGGCCCATAACTTAAAAACCTTTCGGCCGATTTTAATTTGTCTTGATTTAAACAATGCGCCGGTCATTTCTAAGCAGGTACGAAAAAAATGGCGCATATCGGCCAGTACAATATGGAGTTGTGTACGAAACATCGGAGTGGTGGGCGGATTTCGCCATCCACCCCTCCAGGGCGTTTGTTAACCTGTGATGAACTTGACCTGACATGACGTCGGTGACCTGACATGAATTTGGAACAATGTAGCATAACAATATACATCAAACAAGTCGCTAGTGTTGCCAAGAACACTTCCTTTTTGCCGATATACAGGAAGTGCATCAGGGCCGATATTTGTGGTCTGGCGCTGATAAAATTTGTTGAGTTTACCCACCCCTAACTCAGAAACCTTTCGGTAGATTTTCGTTTTTCTTACTTTAAACAGCGTGCCGTTCATTTCTAAGCAGGTACACAAACAATGACATATATCGGCCGGTAAAATCTGGAGTTATCTAGCAAAAACAGGAGGGGTGGGCGGATTTCGCCCCCCCCCCCTCCAGGGCGCGTGTTAACCCTTAAATGCATGCAAAATGTAATTATAATAATAACCAAAATACGCTGAAAGAGCAACAGCTACTCTTCATTACATATACTGTTATAGTGTTCATTACATTTGTGTACTGTTCATTATATAATATACTGTTAACTATATTTGTAAATAGCATTGAAAGTGGCCTAAGCAGTAGTTGTGAAATTTGCGGATGATTTGAGGGTCTTTAGGGCAATAACAGGTCAAAACGAGCGTATATCGCTGCAGAAAGACTTAGACGAACATGTGAAGTGGTCGGAAGAATGGCAAATTAAATCTAATTTTGATAAATGCAAAATCATGCATGTAGGTAAGCAGCATATGAAGGCTCCATACTTGACGGGTGGCCAAATGCTATCAATGACTCAACACGAGATGTTGAGTCATTGATAGAGATGGTGTTATTCTAAGCACAAAATTGGGGGCCTCAGAACAGACCAAGGAAGCCAGGAAGAAGGCACTGAGAATGCTTGGGGCAAGCAACAGGAATGTATCATACAGATGTGAGGAAGTCAGGAAGATTTACTGTGCATATGTCAGGCCACATTTGGAATACTGCATCCAAGCTTGGTCTCCTAGCTATGAAAAAGATTGTTGGCTTTTAGAGAGAGTACAAAAGAGGGCTACAAAATGGTGAATGGTATAAGTAACATGGCATATGAAGAAAGATTGAAGAAATTGAACATGTTTTCACTTGGATATAGAAGGCTGAGAAGAGATCTCATCGGGGTCTTTAAATTTGTCCATGGTCTGGAGAGATGTCTTGGGGAAATGTTTGAGTCTAACAGAAATGATGCAATTAGAGGTCATGAATTTAAAATTAAAGTTAACCACAGCAGAACAAGGTTAAGACAGACTTTCTTCACCAACATGGTAGTAGAACACTGGAACCAGCTGACAGAAACCATTATTAGTAGCAGCACATTGAACATCTTTAAAAACAGCATAGACAATCATTATAAGAATAGATGGCTTGCTTTTCAGTATTACAGGGAGGGCTGATTGACAGATTTGGTGGGCAACTGGTTCAGTGTACAGAGTGCAGCCAAGAAGGGCCCTTGTGGCTAATAGTTGCGCTAATCTGTTATGTCTTTGAGTCTTTATGTCTAATAGCGCGCAGCCAGCAGTCGGATTGACTAAACGCCTGTAAACACAGACGATAATCAGCAACATGCTGTACTCCACGTGGGATTAACCCGCTCCCGTCTCCCGGGGGGGGGGGGGAGGATAGCAACCTCCCTCTAAAATCCAAACTAAGCCCTGCACGAAAACAAAAGAGGTGTCATCAGAAAGCGGTCGATAAGTAGGGCCCGGATCCACCCCAAATATAGCTTTCCCCAAAAGTGACGTCACTAGGGGGCTAGATTTTCAAAACTTTTCACGACTTGTATTATGTTTTTGGCTCTAGGGAGTTCATTTTGGGGATATTTGGGAAGAAAAAGAATTATTTGCGATCAGAAAAGGACAGCGAATCCGATCAAGGGTATCACAATGTTGTCCCCCCAAAACTAAAATGTCTTGAAATTTCCAAATTTTGAGTTTTCAATTTGTCTTTAATTTTCTCTTATGATGGGTAGAGCAGACCGAGAAACGTTGTTGGAAGTCAACGTGCTCTAATAAGACATGCTTACTTTAGTCAGAAACTTCTATTTGAACTTTAATAGGCAAATACGAAAAATGTATTAGTCAAAAAACGGAACAACCGAAAAATGTTTATCGTACGTTGTGTTGCATCCTGAAACATAAGCAAACTATGAAAGTTCCATTAAAATATCTGATCTATTAAAGTGTGACAACTAGTTTAAACCTTTTGTAGGTGACCTCACTTGACCTTAACTAACTCGTTGACTCTAGACGACCTGACTTCAACATCTTGAAACAGCATGACAAGTTGATGTGGGAAAAGGTATGCCAAATTTTGGTGCGCTGCCGCGCGCCGTTCGTTCACTATCCACGAAAAACCTGAGGGGGCGGTTGAAGACCCAAGAGACGGCACGGGTCAACGTTGCTCAAGGAAAAGGCTGCTACACGCTTCTCCTTCCGTCCGCCAGGTGGAATGCAACACAGCTGACGGCGAGGGCTGGACGGTGCTACTGCGTCGGGAGGCGGACCGTGACGTCACAGTGTCGGCCGCCACATCACACCACCAGCCGCCGCTGGAGACGTGCTCCCCGGTTGAGGTCAGCGTGGGTGAGTATGAGTGGCGACACTCACCCAGCAACACCGGCCATTGGTCCGAGCACACCGAGTGACCAGGACACATTGGACGTGTTCTGCACACCCCCGTCCACCGGCTATATCCGGCTGTCTTACAGGCTACTCTTGTACCATGTGCCATATATCATATACAATATACCATATACCATATGTCATACACTAAATACCGTACACCATGTACCATATACCATGTACCATGTACCATATACCATATACTCTTATTCCATAGGCTGCGTCTATGCCAAATGTTATGCTAATAACGCATGTTGCACCCATGTTACATGCTACGCCTTTAATACAGGATACACCCATGTCACAGGATGTACCTGCACATGATTATATTTCTATGCTACAGACTACACTCATGACACGGGCAACTCGTATGTTGCAGGTTACACCTATGGCACAGGCTAGATCTACGATGCAGGCTACACACATGCCACAGTATCTATACCTGTATTGCGTGTCGTGCACGTAATGCCACTCGTTGCTACCGCGTACGTTCGTGATGATGGTTCGTGCTACACGTTAATGTACAACGGTAACGGGAACTCTAACACCCTACCCGGGAGGAACCGATATACATATTGCATTACATTGCACATGCTACAGTCCACAGCTATATATGAAATATCTAGCATAGATAAACAAGTTTCATCTATGCTGCAGGCTAAACGTATTCCACAGATTACACACAAGCAGCAAGATGCACCCATACCACGTGCTACACTGCACGCCAGGCTACATATATGATACGGGTGTCACAGGCTTAACCCATGTCACAGGCTATGACTGTGTTACTGTCACAGGCTACAGTCACTACAGTAGCCTACTGTCACAGGTTCATCTACATATGTAGCTTGGATTAAACGTAAAGGGTTACATCTATACTACCGGCTAATCTAATTGCATCCCGCATTCATCCGAAGTGCTACACTTACACTACAGGCTGCACCCATACAAAGCGCAGATATATCATGGGCTTGACACATATAAAACATATATATACTACATCGACAACGTATATACATATACACATATATACATATCTATGCATATGCACACATGTACATACATACACATATACATATATACATATATACATGCATATCTATATACATATATATACATATGTATACATATATGTAAAAAAAATATACATATATTACATGTTAAGCTCATGCCACACCTATAGCCGTACTACGTGTCATACGTATCTCACAGGCTCATTTATAGATGAACTCTATATAATTTTATAAAAATATATATATATATATATATATATATATATATATATATATATATATATATATATATATATATATATATATATATATATATATATATATATATATATATATATATATATATATATATGCCACAGGATATTGTTATACTGGATGCTCTCATCTACAGGTAGCTATACTACAGGCTATGCTTATACTATACCTAAGCCACATACAGCCATAGGCTATGACATAGACCTCATACAGCCATACACTTTATCTAAGCCACAGGCAAAACCTATAGGGCACGCTTAAAATACACTACATGTTACACTCATACAAGATGCACATAGGATACACCCGTATTTTCTATCATCGTGGATGAATGGCCATGCAGCCGTCACTTTCTACGACGTAGTGTCTCGCCAGCCGCCTGATGAGGTCAATGCTGGACCGCAGTAGGAAGTGGGGCAACATAAATATCGTGGGCTGTGGAAACATAAATGAATATCCCTGCTTATTCTGTGTTGGGATACACCAGTGGAATGATAGAGCTGTATGGACGTTTTGAAAAGGACATAGAAACGTGGTCCGCTGTGTTTCGAGGAGGCTTTGCAGCTTAACTGTTCAATTGATACTCTAGGTTCTATTTTTTGTATAATGATTTGCATGACTTTTGAGTCCATTGCATTCATCTTTATCATGTCAGTCAGTTGGCGCTCCGTCATTCTCCTGAAGAAAAAACAATCGGGAACTCACACTGGGCCAGCATCCACTTTTCAATGTCGAGGGAGTTGTGTCACATGCCTGGCTACCCCGGTGTAGAAAACGACAGAAGAGTCTACCATCACGGAGTATCAGGTTCTACATTGACAGAAGAGTCTACCATCACGGAGTATCAGGTTCTACATTGACAGAAGAGTCTACCATCACGGAGTATCAGGTTCTACATTGACAGAAGAGTCTACCATCACGGAGTATCAGGTTCTACATTGACAGAAGAGTCTACCATCACGGAGTATCAGGTTCTACATTGACAGAAGAGTCTACCATCACGGAGTATCAGGTTCTACATTGACAGTCTCTTACAGAAGAGTCTACCATCACGGAGTATCAGGTTCTACATTGACAGAAGAGTCTACCATCACGGAGTATCAGGTTCTACATTGACAGAACCACTCGAAGAGTCTACCATCACGGAGTATCAGGTTCTACATTGACAGAAGAGTCTACCATCACGGAGTATCAGGTTCTACATTGACAGAAGAGTCTACCATCACGGAGTATCAGGTTCTACATTGACAGAAGAGTCTACCATCACGGAGTATCAGGTTCTACATTGACAGAAGAGTCTACCATCACGGAGTATCAGGTTCTACATACAAAGCACAGGCATTGACAGAAGAGTCTACCATCACGGAGTATCAGGTTCTACATTGACAGAAGAGTCTACCATCACGGAGTATCAGGTTCTACATTGACAGAAGAGTCTACCATCACGGAGTATCAGGTTCTACATTGACAGAAGAGTCTACCATCACGGAGTATCAGGTCTACATTGACAGAAGAGTCTACCATCACGGAGTATCAGGTTCTACATTGACAGAAGACGGGTCAGGTTCTACATTGACAGAAGAGTCTACCATCACGGAGTATCAGGTTCTACATTGACAGAAGAGTCTACCATCACGGAGTATCAGGTTCTACATTGACAGAAGAGTCTACCATCACGGAGTATCAGGTTCTACATTGACAGAAGAGTCTACCATCACGGAGTATCAGGTTCTACATTGACAGAAGAGTCTACCATCACGGAGTATCAGGTTCTACATTGACAGAAGAGTCTACCATCACGGAGTATCAGGTTCTACATTGACAGAAGTTTAGTATGAGGAGAATTTGCATGTATGTGGTAGGGATCTGTTGATTCGGAAACCAACGGTAGTGATTAAAACAATAAATAGTCACGAAACTTTATCCAATGATCATGATAAAGCATTAGCTAGAGGGGCTTAGTCTCGTTACATTTGTGTATGACCATCTATTGATGGGCTTAACCCACATGTGATATTATGATTCTTATTAAGCCACTCAGGTATTTATGTCTTCAGTATCGTCCCCGATCTTGACAAACACAGCTATTCTCAGACTCTGGAAGTTCCGCCGTATGGGAAGACTCGGAAATTCCACCTTTCCTGATCAACGGCAACGGTCCAGCCCCAGATCATGACTACTGGAGAGGTGAGTGCTCAACCGCTTGTGCACAACTATTGAACAACCTGCACCTGCAGCCCTGGGACCATCCTGCACATGCAGCCCTGGGACCATCCTGTACCTACAGCCCTGGGACCATCCTGTACCTGCAGCCCTGGGACCATCCTGTACCTGCAGCCCTGGGACCATCCTGTACCTGCAGCCCTGGGACCATCCTGTACCTGCAGCCCTGGGACCATCCTGTACCTGCAGCCCTGGGACCATCCTGTACCTGCAGCCCTGGGAATATCCTGTGCCTGCAGCCCTGGGAATATCCTGTGCCTGCAGCCCCGGAACCACATTGGCCATATATATATATATATATATATATGCCACATCACCAGTACATGCATGGTCATATGTATGTACCAGATCATCCCCGGTACATATATGGCCTCATCATCCCCGCTACCACATCAACGTGGCCTTAACGAGCTACACCAAAGCCATCAACGGGCGCCCTGCATTAGTTGCAAATTGTTGGAAAGCAGGACCATGCGAGATGTCACCATGTGTAATTGCTAGTGCATCCCATACAACTTCCTGCGTGACCGTGACCGTGGAAGCTGTTTAACGTCGCAAGTACACCAGTAGGCACGTGACCTACAGGTATCCTCGCGAGTCCAGACTGTTCACATGTACGGTCTGGACTCGCGTTTTGCGTTGCGTTCTGCGAGTCGAAAACTGGACGGGAGTTGAAGTGCCCAGATGTCACTGCAGACTGGCAACCCGCATGACGATGTATTTGTCGCAAGGTTTAATGCGCGGCTCGAGGCTCTGTCCCTCAGTTCTGGTCATGTCACCCACGGGGTGTGGATCGAAAGAGTCGTCTTCAAAGCCGCACATCTCGGCAGCTCGGTAACGCTGCGCGCGGGTAGCAGAGCATATAGTTCCGTACTAGACATTAACCCGTCCCGTCACGGGGGGGCCTTCAACCGCCCCCCCCGCAACCCGCAGGTTTGTCGCGGATAGTTAACGAATGGCGCGCGTTAGCGCGCCTAAATTTGGCATACCCTTGGCCTCATCAATTTGGCATGCTGATTCAAAATTTTGAAGTCAGGTCGTCTAGGGTCGACGAGTTAGTCAAGGTCAAGTGATGTCACCTTCAGAAAAGTGCAAGATGACTTCCAACAACATTTCTCGGTCTTTTCTACACATTGGAAAAGGAAGATTAAAGAAAACTTGAAAAACTCAGAACTTTGAAATTTCCCCCCCCCCAAACAAAAAATTTAATTCTTGGTGGGCTAACAAAAATTATAGCCCTGGTCGATTTCGCTGTCATTTTCTCATTCCAAATAAATTTCGTTTTTTTCATATATCCACCAAAATGAACTCCCCAGAGCCAAAAACATAATGTAAGTCATGAAAACTCGTGAAAATCTAGCCCCCTGGTGACGTCACTTTTGTGGAGTTGTTTTCTACTTGGGGGGAGTGTACCCGGACCCTACTCGTCGAGCGCTTTCCGATGATACCTCTTTCGTTTTCGTGCTGACGCTTAGTTGGGAATTTTAGAGGGGGATTATCAGCCCCCTCCCCGAGACGGGGATCTGACCGGAAAGACGGCGCGGGTTAACAGCGCGCCCCGCGGCTGTCATGCCTACCTAGAAATGTCAACGTCCCGCGAGGCGAGAACCCACCTAGAGATGTAGACGGACGGCGCACACAAAATCCAACCAGCCGCGAACTCCGCGGCTACAACACCTCGGATGCGTTCACGGCAGTGATTGGAGAAGCCACGCTTGATATAATAGAGAGCGCCGTGGCGGAAACAACATTGAGCACCATTGAAGACGGTGGAATTTCGATATTTCCATGATATTTCGCTATTATCAGTAATTTCCACGTATTGCCTGCCATATCGACCGCCCATTTCCCGGGCAGGTAACTGTCGACCGCCCATTTCCCGGGCAGGTAATTGTCGGACGTAATCCGGAACAGCGAGCCTTCCAAGAACGCAGAATTGATATCGGCTCATGCTGTTAAGCCGGCTGTTGACCTGACCCGGTGGTCGGCTGCATCGCCTGTGCTGATTTCCTGAGGACTCGTCAGGTCGCGTGCTGCGCTGATTACAGTGGCGTGCACCAATGTATTCCTCCTTTCAGGACGGGTGCACAAGGACGAATACCAGTGGCCTCAATGTATTCATGCCTTCAGGACCGGTGCAAACATACTAATTACAGTGGCAGCAATGAATTCCTCTATTCAGGACGGGTGCAAAGGCACGGATTGCAGTGGTATGCAGCAATGTATTCCTATGGACGCTAGTTTCTGACCGCATTGATCTCAAGATGAGAAGCATGGTGTGATGCAACACCACACGTGCGCTTTTTAGCTTCTTGAGAGAGGTGGATGGCGGAAGAGAGGGAGGTAGAGCGAGAGTCAGAGAAGAAGAGGAAGAGGAAGCGAGAGAGGGAGAGGGGAGGGAGAGGGAAGATACATTTGCGACAGACTGTACAAATTGCCGCTGCCTGCCATGGTGCCATTGTGTCATGTTGTCAGGTGTCATGTTGTCAGGTGTCATGTTGTCAGGTGTCATGTTGTCAGGTGTCATGTTGTCAGGTGTCATGTTGTCAGGTGTCATGTTGTCAGGTGTCATGTTGTCAGGTGTCAT